>PVLA01020411.1:0-10308 GCA_004027455.1 Hydrochoerus hydrochaeris
AGAGAGAGAGAGAGAGAGAGAAACAGAGATGCAGAGACAGAGATAGATAGAAACAGGAGAATATATATGCTTTATCTTAAGCCAGGTTAAAGTAATTTAAGATTTGAGACAGCACTAAGCCCAAGTCCTTAGAAGGCAATTCAATGACATTTTAGAGCAGTTAATCATGCTACTATGGTAAGAATGGACCTAAAATTATCAATATTACTTGACAAGACAGTTGGAAGTTTTAGCTGTTCAAATGGAGAATTCTTTGAAACACTGATATTTCTAGAAAATAAAACACTAAAATATTTGCACATCATTAGCAATGACTGCTCAGTACCACTTTCACTGGGGAAATACATTTCCGTTACCCTGACTTAAAAAAATGTTCAAGAAGATGCGCAATTCTTCATTCTGTCATGATGGGCTGTGTTGCTCTTCCTTGTTACTCCCCATTCTCATGCACTAGGGAGGGCTCCTCTTTTTGTCCTCTTTCATTCGTTCTCCCCACATATTTGACTAAAATTTGAATATACACATTAATGTACAACAAAGCTCAAACACCTGTGCATTTTCACTACACATGTGTGCATGTGATTTGTAGAAGAAATTTATGATATAACCACTATAGTTTCTTGTTTCTTTGTTTGTTTCATAGATGAGTTAAATGAGTCACTAATGGACTAAAGAATATTCTACATTCCACTGTGTCACAAGTGGAAGGTGACTTGATTACACAGAGCAAAGCCAAAACAGAAACCATGAATGTGCTTTTATTTTCTCAGCCTCAATGTTTTCTCACTGGAGCTCACTTCCATGCCCTGATATCCTATGCTGGATTCAGCTGCTGAAGACAAAATCTCTAACATGTTCCACCAGGAGCCAGGTGTGGAACTGAAAGGAAAATTAAAATTTTAAATGAAGTCTGACAGAAATGCCCTTCCAAACCAGGTGGACATGTCTGGACAGGCCTGATAATGGGACATTACTTCCTTTAGGTAGCTCCTGTCTTTACTGCCTTTGTATAATTGGTGGCATTGCAGTGTAACTTACAATGTAACAGGACATTTCTTCTTTTGTATAAGCTACATTCTGTATAACTGATGGCCTTGCAGTGTAACTGAAAATGTTTAAACTCCCTTAGCAACTTAAGATTTCATGCAATCCTCCAATTACAATCATTAAATCTATCTCAGTACCTCCCCACTTGCTCTCCCTGTAAAAGACCCAAAGCCATGCCAGATCCACTGGCAAAATAAATTGTGTCTTAAACTTCCTTGATGCTATTTCTTTCCATGTTCGGTCTGTTTTCTGTAACAGAATGATAGAAAGCAGAGTGCTGGTGTCACTTTTCTCCTCTTGGGCTTCTCAGAATACCCACACCCCTGGTGCCCCTCTTCCTGGGCTTCCTGTCCACCCCCATGCTTTCTTTGTTGGGAAACCTCAGGATGACTGTGATAATCAGGATTAAACCCCAAACTCCATGTTCCCATGTGCCTCTTCTTCAGTCACTTATCTTTCCTTGATTTTTGTTATTCTGAAGTAGGAACTTTTGTCCCTGTTAAGTGAAATTTTATAACCACCCCTTCCCATAACATCCTGTTATGTCCAAGCAGAGCCAACATGCAAACCTGTCTTAGCTTGATGAACCACCTTTGTTCTCCTTCTGCCCACCCCAAGTTCAATCTAAAACTAAAATTGTGTTTTTCCCTGTTGGTTTCTTCTACCTCTGAAACCCCATAACAATTCCTTTGCATTTGCACCAAAAGTCTTACAGGTAAGTGTGTGGAGCTATCTCCTTCAAAGGATAAATAATACAATTTTCCTATGAATGGGCTTTTGTGACTACAGAGATGTTTGTGATAGCAGTGATGCTGACAACCAGCTTGTGGCTGTCTGTAACACCTTGTATACATGGTTGTGATATCCCATAAGCTCTGTGCAATTCCTGTAGCTGGAACTTCTCCACAGGATGTTATTAACTGTACCCGGCCACCCTGTTTTCCTGTGTGGATGTCCTTTTATGGACTTGAGCCCTAGGCATGCTTGTCAATTTGTATTTTTACCAACAAAATTCTGATGGAATATCTTTACTTCTTTGCAAACATAATTGTAAAGTTTTAAGGAGGTACCAAGGTGTAGTGATGTTTATGAAGGGTAACTGTACTCTCCTTTTTGTTTATTCAGTTTTTAAAGAAATAAATGTGCTCTTTTGAAGGCTGGTTGTAGTGAATGTGTCTTTGGACATAATTGTGTTTTTGTGTTGTGGGTCCAGCTTGGTCTAAATGCCTGTAATAGTTATCACTACTTTAGCTTACTGAAATATGTCACTCTCTAAAGACTTATCCCTAACTGAAGTTAGAAGAGACTGTGATGGAAGTTCTATATCTTACTGCTGATGCTTTCTCAGGGAGCTTAATAATATACCAAGTAAGTTGGGAAGAACCCATGAGAGATATTTAAATCAGACTAAAAAGTAAATAAAGGGAAATGGATGAAATGATTAAAATGTATACCCACAAAAAAACAAAGAGATCAAAGTTTTGAAAATATTTTAAAGTGTTTGTGAGGGTAAATGTGTTTTTATTGCTGAGGATTTAGCTCAGTGGCATAAGTCCCTGCCTGGCAAGTACTACATCATGAGTTTGATCCCTGGTACCAAAAAATAAAAAAACAAGGCTTTTATTTTTTCTTTGAACTACTGATCTAGGAACATATCTATTAGAACATAAAATAAAAAAAAAACAGGGATGAAGACAAGATGGCCGATCAGTGAGCAACAAAATACAAAGCCTCCTGGGAGAAACAACTCATATGCAAGAATAAAGCACCCTGGAGAGACCCAGAGAGGGGGAGATGGATCATCTTAACACAGGAAGAAATTAAAACATAAAAAAGCTCATCAAATACTTCGGGACTACAACTGAGCCAGCTGAAGATTGTGGGACACAGTGTTTTCACGGTGACCTGGCAAGTGTGCACCAGCTTGGATCTGCACCAGCCAGCAGAGCTGCCCAGACTGGTTCCCTCCACCACTTGCAGACAGAACTTCAGCGCTGAGGTTGGGGGTTGGTGAGCCCAATGGAGAGTGGAGCCAGTGAAGGGACCTTCATTAATCCACAGTCAGTGCTGGGAATGAGATCCTCCCCCACATGGGAGGGGCATGACCAAATGGGCAACATGTGGGAATTGGGAAGGAGGAGCCTGAACTGGGAGTGACAGTGACTTCAATTGGTTGCTCCCTCCCCAGAGTAGATTCATGGGATTTGCTTAGACTGGGCTGCACCCCTAGCCAGGACCCAAAGAGCCATCCCAAATTGATTCACTGTGCCTAGCATACACTAACTGGGTGAAAGGCCCTGGAAGTTTGGTTGGCCTGGTGGGGCGGGGCAGGCATATGCAACCAGCTTACACCTCAGTGACAAGAGCAGGCAGGAGAGGGCAGAGGTCCCTCGCCAGTGTGCTTCAGAGGAACCATGGCCAACAGGGAAGGGGGCTGGAACATACACTGTGGAGGAAATCAGGGCCATGACAGGAGAGGTGGAAGGAAGCCCCCAGCTCAGAACACTGAGAGCACTGATCCAGGAGAAGGAAAAACAAGGGTAACTGAGGGTGGCAAACACACATCAGACATGGCTTCAATCAACATTGAGATATCTTGGGGACCTTGTAGATGAGCTCAAAACTGAAATATTACATCAGGTAAAGCAGGATATGAGTAGAGTAATAAAAGAAATGCTCTCAGGAAGCATCTCTCAGGATGATACAGATGGAAGAAGGGAGGAACACAAAAAAGGAGAGAAACATTCTATAAAGAATATAAAGAAAATATAGAATACATGAAGCAGATTCAAAGAGACTATGAGGAAATTAAAAACTCCATTGAAAGCTGGCAAAATGCCTTAAAAGAAACTAAGGATAGACTATCAAAACTTGAAGACAAGTTGGCAGTGTGTGATGATGAAAGGAAAGATCTCTTAAAAATAACAAGGAAACAGGCAGTATCAATACAAAGGCTACAAGATGACAGGAGAATCTACAATTTAAGAATAAGAAATGTGAACGAAGAAGCAGGAATACATACAGGTGAATTACAAAGGCTATTCACAGAAATAATTAAGGAAAACTTCCCAAGCATGGGAAAAGAAATTGACATTCAGTTGTGTGAGGCATACAGAACCCCAGCCACCTACAACCAAAACAGAGCTACACTCAGACATATAATGATCAAGATGCCAGAAAGTCAATATAAAAACAGAATATTAAAAACCATCAGAGAAAAGAAATAGATTACCTATAAAGGTAAGCCCATCAGAATCTCAACTTCTCAACACAGACCATCAGATCAAGAAGAGCTTGGAGTGAAGTATTCAAAGCCCTGAAAGAGAATAACCTCCAGCCCAGATTGATGTACCCTGCAAAACTGTCACTAGAAGTTGATGGAGAAAAAAGATGCTTCCATGACAAAGAGGAACTGGGGGAGTTTGTTACCACCAATCCAACCCTACAGAGAATACTGAAGGACATTCTATAGAGAGAGGAAAAAACCTAGTATTTTAGCAACAGTGGCAGAAAGTCTTGAATGAGTGGGGCAGTCAGTAGAATGAAGGAGAAAAGTAGACAAAGGCAGGAAAATAGCATGGCAGAAATGAGGCAGAGAAAGATAATTAGAAACTCTAACATAAATGGCCTTGATATGCTATATTGTTAATAGTGCTTCAGGATTTAAAACCCACATAACTCACACTACTCTTCTTAGATGTATTATATTCTGTTCCAGCCATTCTACCTGTGCTAGATTTGAGGGCACAGACAGTAATCCCAAAAATAACAGGATAGAGTATGATAATGATCCTTAATTTCCTATTAACTTAATCTAAAACTCTGTAAAACCTACACTGTTTTACCATGACTGATAGTAATCAAATCTGGTTTGTTGTATCACTGATTTGTATTGATAGATTTTATTCAAAGCTGTTTTGATTGATAGTATCAAATCTGAGAGTATAGGCAACTGCACTTAAGATGACAAGATGCACTAAAATATCCACTATGGTTTGATTATTACCTGCCTTTGAAGATTTATACTGTCTACAATGTTTTATTTTTATTACTATTATTTACTGATATAATCAATTATACTGCTATATTCAATTATACCTGATGATGTAGACATTCTATTGAAGATAATAAGAAACAACACAGTAATCATTGTAGATCACCTTGTACTGTGGTTTTACATGGCTTTTTGGTTTCATGTTTTTATAAGAATTTGTTTTGTTTTGTCTTGCTAAGTTTTGTTCTTCCCTCTAGTACAGAAAGTATAGAAATACATGTAGAGATTCATGCATGCGTAGCTGTTTACACTCTCACTGTTTGACTACCTACTTTGTATGTTTTAATTTTGTAACTTGAACAACTATTTCTAAGAGGAGAATATATAATTTATCAACAAGTGATTTCTTGTTGTTTATCTTTTTTTTGGAATTCTTTATTATCTCTACCCTTTACATGTTTTTTTCTCTTTAAATAAAAAAACTTAAAAAACATTTTAGTGGGGACATCGTAAGATAAATTTGCAATACAGAATAGACTGTGCTGATGACTTCTTGACTTCTATGAATAGTTTACTGAAAGATTACTGGATAGGCAGATGAAAGATTTAATTCAAGGAATGAACAGTAGAAACATTGCTAACAAATACTGAATAAATGCAAGGGGAACAATCTGTGATTCTCTGCTTTTAAAGTGTGTCAAGGATTGTGGGTGTGGCTCAGTGGTAGAGCTCTGCCTTGCATAAATAAGGTTCTAGATAAGATACCTACCACCAAAAATACAAAATAAATAAATAAATAGATAAATAGATAAAATAAATCCTGTCATGTGCAGTTTAGATTTAGAAAGCACCTGAGTTCTTTTAGGCTAAGTGTGTTTTAACTGTTCTTAATTTCTGTCTCCAAGCTGAGTTGTAGAACTCAGGACTGCTCTGTGCCTGTTTGTAACCCCTGGCTCTACTCAGTTGCTCTGTCTCATAAGCTCTGGGCTCTCCTGATAGCTTGTATTATCTACGGGTATGATTTTCTTCTTAACACTAAGGTATATTCTTTTGCAACTGTCCAATTGTTGTTCTAACATCATAAAAGGAGATCACTTGGAAATTAATGTGCAATTACCTGATTCTTTACTGAATGTAATCACCCAAAATATGCACTCATGTAATCTCTCCTCTCTCTCTGTCTCTCTCTCTGTATCTCCTTTACAATTTTGTTCATGTTTATTCAGTGAATTTATCTCTTAATTATTCAGTTCATTGGATTTGTTTTATTTGAATTAAAACAATAAAAAGAAATTTTAAAATATTAGATTTTTTGTAGTATTTAATCTACTTTTTTTTCCTCAGTGCTATGCTTGGATGCTCTGGACAGAAATCTTCATTCAGAGTTGGACTTTTGGGATACAGACAGGCTTTTAGGAATAAAAACCTGTGGGAGGAAAGGAATGAACAGAGCTGACTGCTGATTGAGTCATGAACCTGTCACACTCTATGGGGATCTTTGGTAATGTGCTTCATGTTTAAATCAGTCACCGCCAATCAGTCCTCTATGCACTCACCTCATCAATCAAGTGGGTGTGGTCACTCATGCAGCTGAAGCCAAACCTGAACATGTTGATAGCTTGGAGAACAAGTGTTTCCTGAAGGGTGGACTGCAATGTGTATCCTCATGCACTCTCATTCTTTGATGGTGGCAGAAGTGCTTTAGAAAACACCTTGGTTATTTCTGTCCTAAGAAAATGTACTGCATGACTCAGGTCAGCAAATAGAATTCAGTCTAGCTTACCTTTTAAAAGTTGCTAAACAAATGTATTAGATATTTTTTATATTAGATATTTTGAAGTACTATTTGTAACAAAAGATTATTGATTCTAAATGCCCGTTAATAAATTTTTCAGTAATAAATTGTATTGTGTTGAAAAAGAACCATACAACATAGTTCTTAAAGAGTTTGCTGTCTTTTCTATATAAGTCTATTTTATCTTTTCTCTTATCTCCAAAATAGAATGTTACAGAAAATTTTTTCAAGAACTATCCTCCATCTGAGATGTAGTTGTACACTTTTTCCTGTTCTGTGAGTCATTCTCTGTTGCTTGTCGCTTTTGCTGTGCACAAAGTTTTTATATTTATTTATTTATTTATTCATGGTGCTGGGGATCGATCCCAGGGCTTTATGCATGCCACACCAAGCCACATCCCCAAACCTATTGTGCAGGAAGTGTTAACTTGATAGTTCAAGTTATGTTACACTTTGTGGACTTGAGGTTCTGTTTAGCATGTCTTTACCTCAAACAGAGGGTTAGTAACCAGAATACATAAGAAACAGAAAAAATTAGACCCTTCACAAAAAAAAAAAAATCAGCCACAAAAAGAAAAAAAATAGATGACTGAAATGAATAGATATTTATGAGAATAACTAGTACAAATAGCCAACAAATTCATTTTAAAAAGTTCAAACTCTGGCCATTAGAGAAACACAAATTTGAAATAACACCAACTTTTTATCTTACTCCAGAAAGAATGCTAATCATGTCAAAAAATAACAGGCTGTGAGACTGCAGGAGTACAGAATCCTCTACATGTGGTCTATACAATAGGTTCTCACCCAGTTGTAGGGAACAATACATTTATTGTAGAAAAACAGATGCACCTTAATACAGTAACACTTACAAAAAACATACCAGACACATGAGCTTCACTGTCATGGTTTCTCTAATATAAGATACTCAAAGTCTAAATAAAAATCTCATTAAAAGTTCTAAAATAAAAATAGGGAGATAGATCTTTAGCCAACAAAAAATAAAACCAACAGATAGAGAGAGGAGGAAGAAACAGTAGGGAGAAGAAATTTTAAAAGGATTAAAGTGTGTTAGTTACATGCATCAACTCTCCAAGACCAGTGTCACCATTGTGTACTGCAGACATGTACTAATAAAAATGTTTAAAAATTCAAAATTTTCTCACAGGCTCTGCACCAACACCGCTGGCCTGGGACAGTCTTTCTGGCCTTGCTTCTGGCCCTGTCTGAAGCAGCCCTTGGGAATATGTGCTGTGTAGACAGCAGGGCACCACCAAGGAGATGCACTTGACACTATCACCACATTCAGCTGGATGAAGAGCATTGAGGGAAGAGCATCAAAGATGAGAATAAGCTTCTCACAGCACCTAATCAGGGGGTGTGTGACAGCCCTGCTCTGTAGTAGCGATGGCGACATTCACCCTTTGCCAATTATTGCATTTACCAGTATCCTCCACTGCATGTTTGAATGAGAAACTTCAAAGGCAGTTGTTATAAACTAACTCTCAATGCTTTATTTTTTTTCTTATTTTTCAAATGGCTAAAGTCCATTTTTTCTTTGGTGGGTTAAGATGTATTATTTCAACAATTCAATATGTAAAAGCAATTCACGGACTAAGCACAGTGATGTTATTATTTTTATTGCTTCAGGAGGAAAAGCACCTATCACAATGACACAAGGAACTGTGTAACAACTGACTACATATTTTTCAGTCCTCTGAGAAAACTGCAAGCATAATTCTCTGATGTCTCTCTCTCCACAGATGTAGGGACATATATTCATGCCCAGAATTTGGCAGAGTAAGACAGTAGACTCAGCTTTCAGAGTTTTCTTTGTAATCCTTAAGGTTACTTCAGAACTGGAAATAAAATGCCACATTAGCAGCACACACATTGGATTCACTTCCACTTTGTCTGAAAATCTTAAGTATATCACTGTCACAAATAGTGTTAGATTGCTATGAATCATAAGATCTGAAATTTGTTAGCCTTAAGAAGACCTTCTCAGTCAGTTGACCAAGAGCTTCTGGTTTCAGGTCAGTTCATTTATCTTTCAGTATCTTTCCTCTCAGTTTGGAAACTAATCTGAAGATGAAATAGGTCTTTTTCATGGTCAGGGCAACCTCAATTTTCAGTAACAGGAAAAACATTGCATTAACTTTGTGTATTTCACCACCAAGGAGCAATGGGAAAATGTCAGGGTATATCTCTGGGGTTTTGGTGACTTCTAAACTCTTTTAGACCTAGCTTTATTTGAGTGCAAATCTCATTCTAGCTCATTTGTGCTTACAAAATTCTTTGGTAAAGCTTATCAAGTTTTTTTCAGAGCCACTTTCAGAGTCTTTAACAAATGTAAGACTTACCTAGTAACTGTACCAAGTAGACAGAACACCAGAACTAGACTATTCTCATACATCATAGTGCTTATTAAAATAGTGTGAAAAATAATGAATGTTTCAAATTGTCCACCAAGACATGTTAGAAAGTATGTGCTCCATTGGATGCTCTATGCCTGAATTTGTATGCGGTTCATGCAGAGGCAGGAACTCATGGGGCTGAGTCCACAGGCTGGTACTTGTTCCACATAAAATTGAAGATCCAAAAACTCAGAGGTGCATTTCTCCTGCAGCATTTTATATTCTTCTCTTATTTCAAGGCCATTTCTTTTATTTCCTTACTGCTTTTACTTCCCTATCTGCTTCAGACAGTTTCATCATAAAAGAGAGATTATTTCATATTGGTTAAAAAAACTTTAAAAATTTTTTTTATTTTAAAGAGAATAAAAAAAGAGGACAGATCTAAGTGATCAGAACAGAACAATGTAAGCAACACAGCACTTCACAACAAGATCATTGGATATTAACAGTAGCTATCATAATGTCTCTCTTTTGAAATAGTTGAGCTTAGCTTTACACACAATAATGTCAAACATAACAAAATAGAATAAAACCACTCAAGAGAATGAAAGTATTGCAAGGCATTCTGAACCAAATAATTGAAGGTGAACAATGGCTGCTATATTATCTCATTTTCCATAAAAATTTTGTGTATACTATCATAGATATTAAAATCCAGTAAGACACAATGTGATAGAATCAATGGTAATAGAAAAACAAGAGCATGGTAGAACTTCACAGCAAAATGATATCAAATCAACAATGGCTGCCATATTGTCTTTTCTTCAAAGTAACTTCATACTATCATATATATTAAGATCAAACAAGACAGAATAAAACCATTACAAACAATGTATGAAAATGTAAGACTTCAAAGCAATATAATGGTAAACCATGATTACCATAAAATCTTCTGTACTCTTACCATTTCTTACACTATTTATACATGTGAGTTTGATTTATTTCACTTATGAGTGTGGATTCAAGTTGCATCCATTTATTTATAAATATCTCAATGTGATCATTCTTTATAACTGAGTAGTACTCCATTGTATAAAAGTACCACAATTTTTTTT
>PVLA01020412.1:0-10306 GCA_004027455.1 Hydrochoerus hydrochaeris
CCAATTTGGAAACTGAACACATAGATTCAGATCCTAAAATTAAGAAAATGATGATTAAAATGGGATATCAGAAAGACAAAGGACTAGGAACAAACTTACAGGGAATCAAAGAGCCTCTTAAGATTATACCTAAAAATGACAGGCAAGGGATTAGATATCTGCAGGTTTTTTTGACAAGGACCATTGATGCTTCTCCCCCCAAAACAGCTCTGCCTCTACAATGGAAAACTAAGGAGGTTGATTGGCTACATCAGTGGCCCCTTACAAAGGAGAAGCTAACTCAATTACACAATTTAGTTGAAGAGCAATTGCAGCTAGGACATTTAGAAAGCTCAGTTAGCTCTTCGAATACTCCTGTCTTTGTTATTCAAAAAAAATCAGACAAATAAAAGTTGTTACAAGATTTAGGAGCTGTAAGTGCTTGCTTACTTCCCATGGGGGCACTGCAGCCAGGACTGCCAGATCCAACTGCAGTTCCCAGAGACAGGCCTCTCATCATAATTGATTTAAAAGATTGCTTTTTTAACATTCCTGTTTTTCCCACAGATAGATTTTATTTTGCCTTTTCCATGCTTAGTTTAAACTTTAAAGGACTAATACAGCTAATAATATGGAAGTGAAGTTATACTTATGTCTTAACAGGTGAAAGATCCACAAGAAATATACAGCATTGGTGTGAGACACAACCAATGCTAAAGACAGCATTATGTGACTACTCAGCTAACCTGGGTCAGAGAGACCTGCCTATCAGCCAGAAAATCTACCACCAGCTCCACCAAGAGACCAAAAGAGGGGACAAATAATCAGTGGAGTGACATCCAAGCAACCATTCATGAGGCTAGAGATATAGTCACCAGAAAGGGAATTCCAACAATCCCTGAAAATCTTTTGGTTGCCTTAATGGCTCTGCTGACAGTATCTGTATATATGAAACCATTTCAGGAGTGGAGTAGTGGACTTATGTCCCTAATCTACCATTACTTAGACCCATTACTTGGGCAGATTCTCCACCTGAGATTTATCATGAACCAGATATGGTTGTTCCTAAGTGCCATTACAAGGCCACTCATTTCTGCATAACTCCCTTACCTTATAACAAATCTATGCATCCTTGGGAGAATATAAAGAAACATATACAAGGAGATATCCATCAAAATGTTACTATGTTACCAGAAGAAGGTGTTGTCAATGTCCCAACAAACCCAAAAATTGGATGAACAAATTCAAGATTGGGACAAATTTTCTGATGGTTTAGATCAATTAAATCCATTCACCTATCTGAAGGCACACTTCTGGCTTTATGTTGGTATACTTGGAGTAATCTGTGTGTTTCTCCTTATTCTATTCATAGTTTGTCAAAAAGGAGCCAAGGAAGGTCGATTCCTAGACAACATTCAACCACAACTTACCCTGATCCAGCTGTTGTTACAAAAACAAAAAGGAGGAGATGTTGGAGACCACTATGAAGAGGCTCTGAGCAGGATTTAAACTTAGTTAATTTGATTTTTATGTTGATCTGTGAGTCTGTCCTAGGCCTTGGCCCCTTGCCTGGCAGCAGGAGCTGATTCATAGTAAGTGAACCTCTATGAATCACTGGTCCTGGCTGAGGCCTGTAGTGGCCTGTAAGGCCAGAGATACCTCAAAGGGCAAGATAAGCCCACAGCTGAAGACACCTTGGATCCACCACTAATTAAGTAAATAGAGACTGCAGCTGAAGGAATTTCACTCCTGCAGTCTCAATCCTACCTTAAATGTCATCCTGGAGATAGAATGGTTCTTCTAAATTGGTGTAATTTACTAGTTGGACAAGTCCTTAACATGACTCCCAAGGTCCTGCTCATTTCCCATGCTTTCCTCAGTTTCCCTGCCCTTTGTTGTTGGACCTAATAAATATGGGTGGTCCAGAGAAGTCTTTATATTAGCCCTCAGAGTCTCAAACTCAGCTAAAGGGTTTTGACCCTTCTGGAGCCCTAAAATCATGCCACTTGTCTCATTTTATTTAAGCCTTTGCCATACACTTGTTTAGGAGATTGGGGATGTAGGTCAGGACCCAATTATAAGAGGTTGGAAGGCCCCAGAAACAACCTCAGAGGTGAGTTCTGGCTAACCTTTTTCCTAAGCTCATGTTTTTCCCCTATCATATTCCCTTGGAGCAAGTTATACATACCAGAGTCCTCTTCCCCAAGGCAAGTCATAGAAACAGAAGTCCTCTTCCCCAAGCGGGTCCCCAAAACTGCAAATATTATTCTGACCTTCCCCTGCCTTTCTGCAGAGGAGGCAGTCATAGAAACTCTCTGACCGGCTTAATCTAACAGTAGATCATAACATCCTCTTCACAATGGGCTCTTGCTGCGTGAAACTAGCCTTTTAATTTGTCTCCAGACCAACGCAGGCTGAGCAGGATGGGTAGTGTCAGCCAAGCAGAGCCTTGTTCTCACATCTTCTGGAACTAAAACCATCTGGACCTGTTTTATGGCAGTAAATGATTTTAGAGAGACTGTAGCCCATGAACTGTTAAAAAAAAGAAGTCTTAAAAGTTGGAAAGTCTCTCATTGCTTTTGCTGTCTTTTGCTGCCATGAACAGTTGCCTCTCTGCCATGTGCCACCCTGCCTTGGAACCAGTGGATTATGGACTGAAACTTCTACAAACTGTCCTCAAGAAAATAAAATTGGAATAAATGGCATACAGCAATATTGCAATGACCTCACATTTGATCCAGTCAGCATTACTTTTTTTTTTTTGGTACTGGGAATCAAAGCATTACAGTTTTGATTATTGCATGGTTCAGAGTAGCACCACAAAGTGAGTTCTCCAAGCAGGAGTTCATTGATGGCATAACAGAATTAGGGTATGACAGTGTAGAAAAGCTAAACAGGGACCCAGGATGTAGCTCAGCTGCACAGCACTTGCCTGGCAAGTGCCAGGTCTTGAGTTCAATTCCTAATACAAAAACAAAACAAAATAAAACTGATAGATTCTGTCAGCCTGGGTTTAGCTATTTCTAACATTACTTCTGCCCAAATTGGCACCCGGCCGCCAGAAACAATTTATCTCTCCAAAAGTAACTTCTGTGCTGTTCTTCTAGTTCCAAAAATAAACTTCCGGCTCCCTTTTTGCAAGTGTGCTGAGCCCTCTCCAATCCCAAAACTCCACAACTACCGAAAAGCCCCATCCCCAGCCCAACTCTGTGAAAACCAATCCCCAGCTCCCCTTTTTTCAGGAATTTTGCACTCTTATGCACCCCTGCCGTGCCCACAATAAAGGCCTTTTTACCTCTCTCTCCCTCTCTGTATCTCTCTACTGTACCAAAAAAAACCTAACAAAAGCTAAAGGCTCAAATACCCAAGATGGAACAAGAATTGAAAGAACCGGGAAGATTTAAGGATTTTTACAGTTTACTTTTTACTTTAGCCAAGAATTCAGGACAAAAAAGATTAGATATAGAAATGGTCATTGCCCATTGGAACATAGTGCTTATTGGAAGATTTAAATTCTTAGATTTATGAAATAAATTTTTGTTAGAACATCATAAGCGACAAATACCAAAAGATACTTCTTTTCGACTTCAGTCCAATGATTGCAGATGACATATCTAATTACGATGAAGAAGGAGAGTGGCCTGTTCTCATTGAGGACTTTGTGGAATTTGTGTGCCCTCATATTGCTGGGACAAAAAGCACCACAGTGTAGCACTGAGGGAACCTTCTAGAATGTGCATAGTCTGTACAATAAATCCAATGGAAAATCGCACCTGCTGGCTAGACTGAATTGAGAATCAATCCTCACCATTCAGACTGAGAGTTGAGACTTAAGGATACATTTTGGACCATATCATATTTAATTCTTCTAACGGTGATTTAGCTTGTCTACTAGTCTGGGCTGCTCTAAGTTTTTAAAATTCCAGTGTTGTGAATTTCATCCTAATATTTGTGGGCCATCCTAGTTTATTTTCTCCTAAGTCTTGGTGGTTATTTTGAGATTTGCATTCTCGCATAAAGCACAACCATCAGAAAACAGTTTGGTGTAAGAATTAACCATAATGAACATCACAAACAATTTATAAACACTTCTTAAATATATGCTTTGGGTTGGTTGAAGAGACTGAGATGATAGCATTTCTACTGAGAGTGATATATTTAAGTGTATAGGATCTGGAATGGTGTTTCGGTTGGGAGGATTTTTTTTTCCTGGGCAAATCACATATATTATTAACATAAGTAGAGAGTCTGATGAAAGAAATGTCAGACCATGACGAAAAATTTTTAGGATAACTTCGTGCTTACCTGAAAAACATATTGTGTTTTAAATTCTCAGTTTCAAAAAGCTCCCACAGAATTAGTCTACATTTACTTTACCCATGTTTTTATGTAATGGTCCTACAGGTACCTTTGTTTTGTGAATGTCTGCATAATGTTAGATTCCACTCTTGTCTATGTTAAGCACTGCATAATTGGATTTCATTATGCCTTTGACATGCTCATATGCCTATCAAATAAATTAAACAATTTCATTTTTTAAATGTTTTGAATTGTAATACAATACAATATCCTAAATTATGCATGAGAGTTTTTTTGTTTTTATGTCTTTTTTGGTCATCATGCTCAGGAACACAAATTAAATTCTTTTAGTTTATAAAAGGATAGTATGAGTTAAATTGGAAATGGAAATGGTTGTGATAAGCCACAAAGTTCAATCTATATAATATAAATACTACTCTTTCAGACAAGTAGTCCCTTTTAGATCATTCTTATTTTATTGAAATTGCTATAACTGCTAATCCCTGTGGTTGACAAATATTTTCTTCAGGAGTAAAAATTTTCAGATAAGCAAATATCTGATGAAAAATACCAATCTGGCCTCTATTTTTATAAGTTACTTAGTCACTTTATTGTTTTTGTTTCACTCACAGTAGCCCCATTTTCATATCAAAGTAGAATGTTATCTTGCACGGAACCCCAGCCCTATTTGGATTCCAGACCCATGAATAGCTTTTCGTTTGTATATACTGACTGTCATCTAAAGTGGGGTTAACTGCATTCTTAAACATTTCTGTAATGCAGGTTAAAAAATATTGAACTTCAAGTTTTGGATGACAATAATCTTCACAAGGCACAGATTTTGCTTGATATATTCAGGTACTCTCTGAAGTCTAATGTTAATATTAGTAAAGGAATGTACTTCAGAGTAGCAGTCCATTTTATGCAGATGCAGAAGTGATTTCAGGAAGCAATGACTTATTAAAATTGCCTTTTATTTACATAATTTTTAAATTGCTGAGATTATTTTATTAATATTCCTGTCATAACATTTAATTCAAGAACATAATTTTACCAAAAGAAATATCTGAAAATTTCTATTTAGGTTATTAAAATTAGTTGTTAAAATAAAAAGAAAAAAGAGAATGCTGCGTTTTCAGTGTTTCCTGGTTTCACTTTTTTTTTTTTGATACCAAGGATTGAACTCATGACCACACACTTGCAAGGCAGTTGCTTATGATACTGAGCTAAATCCCTGGCTCCTGATTTCATTTTTGTAAATATAAAGAGAAATTTCAATTATGGAAAAGTTATAAAGGATATAAATACATGTACTTTTATTTCTTATCTTAAAGATTTTGAGTCAATATTATTTCCAGATTGATTATTTTAAGTAAGTTGTATTTTGACACAAGATACCATTTTTTTCAGCAATATAATTTTCTTAAAAAGTTGGAAAATTCAGATTAAACATCACCCAAGGAGTTTCTGATCATAGAGTAACCTTAGAGTAGGAAGGTACTGAGGCAATAAAGATAACAGCAAAGGGGATTTAACCGACATTCAGTAAATATTTACTGAGCAACTACTCTGCACAGTCCAGGCCTTGGGTGAGGTACTGGAGCAGTATCACAACAAAGTCCTGAGCCAGGCATGGTAGTTCATGCCTATAATCCCTGTATTCAGGAGGCTGAGACTGAAAGATTACAAGTCCAGCACCCCCTAGGGTTACACAGGGAGTCAAGGACAGGACTGAGCTATATAATGAGACTCAGCCTTAAAAAAAAATCCAGGGCCAGGGATTTAGCTCAGTGGCTTAAGCGCCTGCCAGGCAAGCACGAGGTCATGAGTTTGATCCCCGCAAGGTCATGAGTTCAATCCCAGGTACAAAAAATCAAAACAAACAAATCCAAGCTGGGGGGAGGGGGGGCAGATATAGCTCAGTGGCACAGTGCCCTGCCTGGTAAGTGTGAGTTCATGATTTCCATTCCCAGTACAAAACAAAAACAACAAGACCAAAAAACCCAAATCATAACCAAAAAAATGAAAAACAAAATCCCTGCCAGGTGCAGTGAAGCTCATCTGTAATTCCTGCTACTCTGGAGACGGGCAGGAAGACTGCAAATTCCAGATCAGCTAGGGCATTTTAGTGAGTAAAAAATAAAAAAGGACCAGGGATGTAGCTCAATGGTAAAGGTGCTTGCCTAGCATGTTCAAAGGGTTAGCTCTGTGTTCAATTCCAGCAATAAAAACAAAAGAAGATAAGGAAGAAGAGGAATAAGAAAACAACACAAAGTTCTTGCCTTTACAGGCTTTAAGCATATGCATACAACACATGAATAAAATGATGTTAAATGCAAGGCAAATAGTGCTAAGAAAACCATATTAGGGTGTAGATTGAGTCCACTGGGTCCTCCATAACCTGGGACATAACCTGGCACGTGAGGTCTAACAGAAATGTTCTTGGGATGGAACTGATGGAAGTCAAGCAGTAATTAGAGTATGGTAAACTACGTGAGCAAGTGGATGTGACCTGTCAATCACGGAGGTCTAGGAGATGTGCATCTAAACCCTGAAGCCAACCAAAAAGTTCTGTTTCAGTTCTCCTGAAAACTCAAGTAGGTTGTTGATAGAATGATCTAGGCCGGCCCTCAGCCTGGGGAATGGGAGTGACACAAGATGGCTGCCACTGAGCTCTGGGCTGCTGTGCTGTTTCAAGGTGATCCACTCTCACCCTGTAGAGTCTATTTTTTCTACTTTTCAAAATGGCTCACATGGGCTCTGCAGAACCGATTTCTTTTTTTTATTATTTATTTATTTATTTATTTTTAGCAAAGGGATCAAATTTATAATCTTACACTTGCCTAGCAGGCCCTTGTGCCTCTGAGCTATAACCCTGACCCTCTTTTCTCACCTTTAAAAATGTAAAATCTTGATATTTTTTGTGTTTGTCCTGTTTATTTATTTATTGGTATCAGAAATTGAACTCGGGACCTCACACTTGCCAAGCAGGCACTTCACCACTAAGCTATATCCTTGGCCGATTTGTTTTTGTTGTTGTTGTTGTTTGAAACAAAAAACCAGTGCCTGCCTGGCAGGTGCAAGGTCCTGAGTTCATTTCCCAGTACCAAAAATAAACAACAACAAAAACCACAAAAATCCCCCAGCTAGTTGTGGTGGAACATTCCTGTCATCTCAACACTTGGAAGGTGGAGGCAGGAGGATTGCTTTGAATTCAAGGCAGCCTGGGCTACAAAGTGAGTTGAAGGCTAATCTGAATTGCATAGTTAAATCTTGTCTCAAAAGAGACAAAAAAACAAAACAAAAAACAAGAACCCAAAAAGAATCTCTAGAAAGAGTCCCCAGCACCTTCAAACATGGTAACAGAAAGAAGGGAACAGGAAAAAATTAAACTGAGAGGCAGGTGCTATGATGGTTTTAGCCTACTCCAAAGTGGAAAAGGCCATCTGAGTTGTCTCCTCATGGGTACAAATGGCTGTGTGTCCTCCCCTCCCCACTCCGTCTTAGGGTGTGGGTGACCTCAGGGTGGTCTTGACCTGAGCAAGTTACTCTATAGGAACCAGTCCTGAGGGGCTGATGGTATCCTTAGCATCTGGGCAGCAAGCCATTTTTTTTTCCTTTCAGCACAAAATCTCACTATGTAAGCCAGGCTGGCCTTGAATTTACACTGATCCTCCTGCCTCAGCCTCCTAAGTGCTGGGATTACAGGCAAATACCACTACACCCAGCAGCAAGTCTTGGAAGACTGTGCCTCTGCAAAGAGTGTGGGAAGACAGAGGAGAGGACTCGGGCACCTCCTTGGGATAGGTTAATCAGAGAAGGCCTCCCCTAGGGCTTTCAACAGCAATCTCATTGGGGAGCACAGCTTACTGGGGAGTTGCTGACCCAGCATCGGCAAGGGTAGCAAAGCAACTGTGTTTGGGAAGGGCAGGGGATTATATAGTGGTCAGGATACAAGTGACTTTCATTCAAGCCAGAATATATCTGACCTAGATCCCTAATCTCCCAAACAAGTGGACGGTGGAGGCTTCAGTAAAATCAGACAAGTGGCATGATTTTAGGTTCCAGGAAGGTCAAAACCCTTTAGCTGAGCTCCAGACTCTGAGGGCTAAGACAAAGACTTCTCTGGACCGCCTACATTTATTAGGTCCAACAACAAAGGGTGGGGAAACTGAGGAAAGCATGGGAAATGAGCAGAACCTTGGGAGTCATTTCAAAGACTTCTCCAAGTAGTAAGTTACACCAATTTAGGGAACCATCTTATCTCCAGGATGACATTTAAGGTAGGATTGAGACTGCAGGAGTGAAATTCCTTCAGCTGCATTCTCTATTTACTTAATTAGTGGTGGAGCCAAGGCGTCTTCAGCTGTGGGCTTATCTTACCCTTTGAGGTATCTCTGGCCTCACAGGCCACTACAGGCCTCAGCCAGGACCAGTGATTCATAGAGGTTCACTTACTATGAATCAGCTCCTGCTGCCAGGCAAGGGGCCAAGGCCTAGGACAGACTCACAGATCAACATAAAAATCAAATTAACTAAGTTTAAATCCTGCTCAGAGCCTCTTCATAGTGGTCTCCAACATCTCCTCCTTTTTGTTTTTGTAACAACAGCTGGATCAGGGTAAGTTGTGGTTCAGTGTTGTCTAGGAGTCAACCTTCCTTGGCTCCTCTTTGACAAACTATGAATAGAATAAGGAGAAACACACAGATTACTCCAAGTATACCAACATAAAGCCAGAAGTGTGCCTTCAGATAGATGAATGGATTTAATTGATCTAAACCATCAGAAAATTTGTCCCAATCTTGAATTTGTTCATCCAATTTTTGAGTTTGTTGGGACATTGACAACACCTCCTTCTGGTAACATAGTAACATTTTGATGGATATCTCCTTGTATATGTTTCTTTATATTCTCCCAAGGATGCATAGATTTGTTATAAGGTAAGGGAGTTATGCAGAAATGAGCGGCCTTGTAATGGCACTTAACTTAGGAACAACCATATCTGGTTCATGATTCTCAGGTGGAGAATCTGCCCAAGTAATGGTGGATCAGAGATGTAAGTCCATTACTCCACTACTCCACTCCTGAGATGGTTTCATACATACAGATACTGTCAGCAGAGCCATTAAGGCAACCAAAAGATTTTCAGGGATTGTTGGAATTCCCCTTCTGGTGACTATATCTCTAGCCTCATGAATGGTTGCTTGGATGTCACTCTACTGGATCACTTGTCCTATCTTCTGGTCTCTTGGTAGAGCTGGCAGTCGATTTTTCCGGCTGAAAGGCAGGTTTCTCTGACCCAGGTTAGCTGAGTATTCACATAAATCTGTCTTCAGCATTGGTTGTGTCTCCCACCAGTGCTGCATATTTCTTGTGGATCTTTTTGCCTGTTAAAACATAAGCATAACTTCACTTCCATATTATTAGCTGTATTAATCCTTTAAAGTTTAAACTAAACATGGAAAAGGCAAAATAAAATCTATCTGTGGGAAAAAACAGGAATGTTAAAAAAGCAATCTTTTAAATCAATTATGATGAGAGGCCAGTCTCTGGGAACTGCAGTTGGATCTGGCAGTCCTGGCTGCAGCGCCCCCGAAGTAAGCAAGCATTTACAGTTCTTAAATCTTATAACAACTTCTATTTGTCTGACTTTTTTTTTTTTGGAATAACAAAGACAGGAGTATTCGAAGGGCTGAGCTTTCTAAATGTCCTAGCTGCAATTGCTCTTCAACTAAATTGTGCAATTGAGTTAGCTTCTCCTTTGTAAGGGGCCACTGATGTAGCCAATCAACCTCCTTAGTTTTCCATTGTAGAGGCAGAGCTGTTTTAGGGGGAGAAGCATCAATGGTCCTTGTCAAAAAAACCTGCAGATATCTAATCCCTTGCCTGTCATTTTTAGGTATAATCTTAAGAGGCTCTTTGATTCCCTGTAAGTTTGTTCCTAGTCCTTTGTCTTTCTGATATCCCATTTTAATCATCATTTTCTTAATTTTAGGATCTGAATCTATGTGTTCAGTTTCCAAATTGG
>PVLA01020413.1:0-10305 GCA_004027455.1 Hydrochoerus hydrochaeris
GTTTGTTTCATGAATTCTGCTTGTTTTCTATATTGTTCATTCAAAGTTTCAATCAGTTTCCCATGCTCATGTACTTTTTTCTCTATTTCTTCTTTAGCTGCATTCAACAACTCCTTTACTAAAGTTGTTATTTCTATCTTTACATGGGAGACTACTTCTAATTTGATTTCCTCTATAGCCTGATGCAGTTTTTTTTTTTTATTTCACTCACTATCTTTTCAGAGATTCCTGGTGTGTTACTTTTGGGGTCCTCTATTTCAATGTCTCCTATACTTGGTTCTGGTGAACTATATGTTTGAGACTGCATTTTGCTTTTTCGTTTTGTCATTTTCACTCTGCCTGATGTTTTCTACGTGTAGGAGGGGATCACACACACTCTTTTGAGACACACCAAAGTCTTACAGTTAGTTCGAGCAGGTTTTACTAGTGGCCCTATTTATCCCCTGTACACCTCTATTTTAGGGGCATACTCACCACAGTGATACAGTTAATTCACTGTAGTCCAAGTTTTGCCATCTGGGAGCAATGTTCCAAATTTTTTTCACACTAACTGGAGCCTGCTGATATCTTTTGATGTTCCAGGTAGGAGGGCGAGCTCATTTGTAGCAGTCCCGGGCAGTTTTCAGTCTTGGGTGGGCCTCCTCGATATTCCTGGTGGCAAGGCGGGCCCACGGTGGAGGTTCCGGGAAGCCTACCCCTGACACAGGCTTCCGCTAAATTCCCGGTGGCAGGGCAGGCCCACAGGGGAGGTTCCAGGCAGCCTACCCCTGAGGCGTGCTTGCACTGAGTTCCTGGTGGCAGGGTGGGCCCATGGTGGAGGTTCCGGGCAGCCTACCCCTGACACAGGCTTCCGCTAAGTTCCCGGTAGCAGGGCTGGCCCATAGGGGAGGTTCCGGGCAGCCTACCCCTGAGGTGGGCTTGTGCTGAGTTCCCGCTTGTAGGGCGGGCCAAAGGTGGAGGTTCCGGGCAGCTTACCCCTGGATGCAGGCTTCCGCTAAGTTTCCGGTGGCAGGACCTTAACTTTCATCTTATCCCACCACTCCAGGGGCTCCTCAGTGTCTTCTTCTACCCTGGCGACTCCTCAGGTAGGCCTGGAGGTCGCTTGCCCTCTGTAGGGAGAGACTTGGCCAGGTCGGAACTCAAAGGAGAAATTTTAACGAAAGCCAGACACGTAGGTGAACAAATCCAAATTTTATCATCTCAAAAGAATTGAACAGAATCCTTAGTGAATGAAATTAAAAATCAACTTCTATGAACTAATTAACAGAATTAGAATAGAATAGAGTAGTTGATGTTTTTAAATATCCTTGAATATATTTTGACAGTATGTGGAGAGCTTCTTGACAATTTAATGGTAAATATAGGAAATTTGAGCAAACTAAGAGCAAAAGGAAACTCCCCAAAAGTTTAAAAGGTTGTTCAAGAAGAGAAAAGTATTTATGTTTGATAGTATGTCAAATGTCAATACTGTATCATTTTCATAGTCATATTAAAATCAATATTGAATAATAAAGAGTAAAACAAAATATAAGTTAATCTTATTAACTTGCAATAGAAATGCTTATATTAAATGATTCTTGTCTGAAATGGCCTATTGCTCCTAAAAACCCAAATTATAAAATAGTATTGTTGAAATGAAAATGAGAATTGGCTTCAGAGAATAACTAGTGAAAGATGACAAAACCAGTGTATATCATGAGATTAAGCAATTGTACTACTTAGTTAACAGTGGTCTGAGGTAATATATTTTCAATAAACTAAAGTAATGAATGTATGTACCACTTGCAGAGTAGAAGCAATTAAATTTAGTATCACTGTCATGGAACAGCAGTCCTGTTCCTCTGCCCCCAATAATGAGCTCCTTTGGAATATATTAGCCTAATGGTGCTCATTTTCATGATGCTACAGAGTAAAAGGAATGCAGTACTGGTCCAAATGGAGGCAATCATTAATGCTGACAATATGATCCAATGCAGGAGAGCTGCCTGTGATTTTTATTTTTAATTTTCTTGTTATTATATGGCTTCACTGATGTTTATCAATATTACTATTAATATTTATTAACAGTAATATATTTTAATTATAAATGTATTAATTATAAAGTATAGTTTATGAATTAATAAAATAATATTTATTAATATTATTTATTATTATTTATTAATATTTATTACATCACTTCATTGATGTTTATTAATATTAATGTTGTGGAATATTAGTATTTCTACAAGCATAGTCTTGAATTTAACTTGGTAATCCAAATGAAACAGCCAAAAAAAACATCCCACAATAAAATTCTTGGAAACAAAAATCTTAAAATTTTAAAATATGTTCTCTATGGCCAGAATTATCTGAGATAAACTGAAAAACCATCTGCAATTAAAAAATAGATCAGTAAGTAATGAGAGTGTGTTTGTGACATAATTTACAAAAGTCATTAAATACATGGTGGTCTTCAACCTGTAAATTGCAAAATGTGTTGTAGACCATCTAGAAAGACACAAAAGTGATGTTTGGAATAGTGATTAGTATTTATCCTTGGTAATATACATAAAACAATCAGGAAACAAATTTTCTACAATACTTTTGATATTCTACACACAAAATTGACATATTCATTTAACTTACAAGATCGTAATAATCAAGCTTCTAAAATAACTACAATTTTCTTATTAAAATATTTCTTCCATGCCTTTCACCTATGTCCACTTTTAAAAACTCCATACTTCTGTGCCCTCCTGTCTTAAACTGATGTTTTCTGAGTGTAATGATACCAATATACCGGTTTAGGAGTTGAATATCTAAGTCAAATATGATATGCAGTTGACGTATTCAAATTCTAAGAATAAGTAAATGCAGCTCTGACAAAATCTACAGTTGTAGTTTTATGTAATTTCAACATTTATTCAATTTTCAACATTTATTGCTTACAAATCTTGAAGGGTGACAACACTTTGTGATCCACTCAAGGTGTGACATATGGATACTGACTGAAGAGCCTATAATCTTGGTAAGAAACTGTTGTGTAATGAACTAGATCATTAGATTAAAAAAGAATGGAAGCATTCTGTAATGAGTTCACAAGCACTCAGGGCTTCTGTTAAGTACAGGGAATATTCCCCATGGGTAGGGTTGGAGGGAGCAAATGTACCGACTGAGCTTCGGAACTGCAACAGAAATACCAATTCCAAAATGGATATGCATGGAAGCTGCAAGGAAGAGGTGGCATTTGAATTTTAAAGAAAGCCAGCATCTCATCAAGGTGAGAAGTCTCGAAAGTGCAGTTTACTTCTTACTCAGGCAAATTTCCAAATGATGGAAACAATGTTCAGAAACCATTGTGAAGAAAGCTAATTGGAATCATCAAAGTAATTTTCTTCTTTAATTCACATATAACAATGCTTCATGTGATTCTCCAGGTTTGTCATTTTTAGCATTAATAGGATTTTATGTTTATTTCACCACAGATCGAATACCAGAGTAATAATAAATCATGAGTCTATGAGGAGACTCACTTGGTCCACATTTAACTGCCTGCCAAATTTTTCAGCTGTCTGTCCATTTTAAAGACCTGCGTGTTTCCACAACCCATAAAATACCAATGACTAAATCTGAGATTATTCTAATTGAGAGTTAGGAAGTGTGACCAAAGCATACATGGCCACAGTGAACTGTTAGAAACAGACTGCATTTTTGACAAATGGCTGGTGATGTGTAGTAAAAGGTGAATATCAGATCCCACACCAAATTGATACTTCATTTTCTGATGCCACAGTTGAAAATGCCCAGATGGCTAAATCATAACATTTATTGCATTATGAATCAAATTGAGAGAAAAGATTCTGGGGCCGAAAAGTGGTTATAGCATAGAGATAAAAAGCTTATATCCTAAGCAACACACAGGGATTAATAAAAGGTAAATCTGGCTAGATTTAATGCTGACCTTCAACAAAATAATTTACTTTTCAGCAGCCACAGATGGGTTTATAAAAGAAAAGCCTAGCTATGTATCATTTTACAGCTAAAATAATCAAACTGCAAACTTCATATTTAGAAACAATTTGTTTCTGGCCAATAGCACCATGGAGAAGTTACGGTTCATAAAGTTAATGGATGAAAGACGATAATATAAAAGTATCATATTTTTCTGTGTGGAAAATATGACCCCAAAATGACTTATTTTATTTTCCATGTAACATAGAAAGTCTAGCCCTTTCAAACCATGCTTATTGAGAAATCAAGTAACTAAACAACATGAAAGTTAATTGCTGTTTGTTTTATCCTAAGATAAATTCCTTTTAAAAACTTAACAAATACAATTTGTGCCGCAGATCATGTATTTCATCTTTCTTTGCAGAACTTGTTATTTTTGCATCTCTACTTTCTTTGGGAAAGGTGATGATTAATAGGTTATTCTAGCTTTAAATAATACATATCTACCAATTGACCATTCTGATTGAATTAGGGGATGAATGAGAAAAGAAATTATATTTCTGGGAGTCTGCACAGAATTTCATAGTTCACAAGTCTCTTTCACATTTGAATGAAATTAACCCAAGGCAATCTTGAAAAATATTATTTCTCCATTTTTAGTGCTGAGTTTTAACAACCTGACTCAAAGTATCAGCGTTTACATTGGAACCAGCATGGCCTGCAGGCCGCTTGTTGCATTCTCTCGCCCTTTCAGGTTACTTGAGTTACCAAGGACATTTTAAATAAATCTTAAGAGATTTTTCTTCCTAGCCTCCATATTTCAAGTTGAGCATTTTAAGAGTAGAGACATAGTTTAAATCATCTAAAATAATAGTGCATTTCAAAAACAAGAACTATCCAATTAAATAACAAATTCTTTAAAAAATCTTGTCTAAAAATATTAAGCTTCCAAGGCATAATTTTTAGGTTACAGAAAACATTGTCAACTTACCTTTCCATGGTTTTCTAACAAAGACCAGATTTCAAGACTAACTAATCATAAGACAAGGAATGTTAAGAACATCCATGCAGGTTTAAAGATCTTCCTTTAACACCAAATGAAAGGACCAGGACGAAGAAGCAATGGAATGAAGGAAGGTAGGCTTTGGAGGGTCTTAAATTAGCTCTCCCTTGCTACAACTGGAGAAAAGCACATATTTAGAAGCCTTCCATATGCAGGGTTTCTCAATTAGTCGTAACAGCAATCTTTTAATCAGATTTTTCGCAATATCAAGAGCAGCTTACTTCATTAACACTAATCTAATTTTGAAGGGCAATGCCATTTAAAGATGTTTTTAATTGGTCATCATTCATGGTTTAATATAGATTCTAAGTGTAATTGACTTAGAATTAAAAGTATAATCACAGAGAAATGTGGTGGTGTGCTTTGTAATAAAGCAGCATATTACACTACTTTCCTTGAACTTACTTGACTTTTTCTGATGAGCTTTTGCATAGCTCTATCAAGTTAATTTCCTAGTTTTCAAGAAGTAGGAAAAATTATGCAAACTTGAAATGTGTCTTGAAAAACATTTTTGAATGTTATCAAGAGATGATACCTAAATACTCCAAGAAGTTCACAGAAAGTCAGCATATGTCTAATGATAATAAAATGTCAGGATATGTAGAAATAAATTTCTAGGATTGGTTCTTAAACTGGCAAAATCTTAGAAAAATATGAAATTTCAACAACAGATAACTGGCTCAGTCATTACTTAAATCATAGTAACTAAGTGGAACTCCTTGGTAAATTGATGTCATCCACAAGGAAGATTTTGTCTCTTCACCTGTCCTTTTCAGATTTTCCTGTTACTTACATTTTTTACTTTAAGAAACAGAATATTCTCCCAAATTTGTAGTAGAGATTAACATTGTCACTAGTAAACATGCTGAATTACAATTGTACTGACATGAGGTATTCATGGGATGAAATCTATCAAATTTCCACTTGGATGAAGAAGGGTAAGGTCCTATCTTTGGTTGAACATATTGCAAAGTATTGTAGCCTAAATGTCTTAGGAACTGAGCTGGGTAAGAAGTCCCATAGGAGTCACTGATATAGCTGCAAAAGAGCAAATGTGTTATTTGGCTGAATTAACAGAAACAAAACATGTAAAAGAAGGGAGAGGAAAGTTGATTTCTCTGTACTGCAAGGACAAAGTTGGAGCTTTTGCCTAATTCTGGCTGTCATTTTTGCATGTGGTGACAGAAGAGACTGAGGTGATAGAGGAATTTGAACTTAAGAAATGCATGGAACAGTTCCATGTCTATCCTGCTTCTGATAGATTAAGCGCTTGGATGGAACACAAAGAATCTTTTAAAATATTGGCAGTCTTGTTTAGAAGTGGGGTTTAAGAAAAGTCTTTGGGTCTTTTTCTTTGGCATTATCATAAAACAATTCCCACTCTATTGATGCTATCTACAATTAAGAACTTTTTCTCGTCATTATTACTTTGTTTCTTTTATTATCATTTTTCAGTGTGAACTGATTAATATGTCATTTTGGAGCTAGTTTACAATGAATTATTTCACTATATGATGAAATTATTTTCAGTGTGAATTATATTTAACATTGAGATTTAATACATAGTTTATTGATATTGATATTAAGCCTTAATTCTTTTATATCTTGTCTTTCCATATTATTTTGAATCATCTCTCTGTTTGCTAAATTATATATCTGAGAAAATGTTTTCCAGTTGATATATAATATTATATATAAATTGTATCTTTCACAAAAGTAAAAACTCTCTTAATCATGTTCATTGTCCATTTGGGTTAGAAAGAATTAATTTGTTCATAACATTTTATTGAGAGCTTCATATGTGCTGAGATGACTATTTTGAGTGTCTGAGATGAATCAGTGAATAAAATTGATAAAGATGAGAAAAATGTTTTAGGAATTTGAATTTTTTAGAGGTTCAGAGTGATGAACAACAAAATATTAACATAATAAACTATGAAGTGTTTGAATCAGTGAAAAAGAAAATAACATTCATCAGGGATAGAGGAGCTTGGAGTTTTAAATAGGGGGTGAAGAAGCTATCTCATCAAAGAGAATTTGTAGAGCAAAGAACTGGCACATGCAAAGGCCCTGCAGTGGGAGAGTTCTAAGCAGAGGGGTATCAAGGAGGCCATCATGACTGAAACAGAATGAGCAAATATTACATATGACAAAGGATGAGCACAGTGGGAAAGGGGAGTCGCATGCATCATCTCGGGACCTGCAGGAAAGTACACAAGAGGGTTTGTCTGACTCGTCTTTTGAGCAACATAGGGAGTCAGGCAGACTATGGAGCAGAACTGCCATGCTCTGACCTGTGGTTTAAAATGGTCTCAGCTACAGCTGTGAAAACAGACTAGAGAGGCCAGTGTGGAAAGATTCAACTCAAGTCTCTTCCGCTTATTTCCTAGTAAAAAGGAAGCAATTTAAGTGTCACTTTACATTTGTTACTATATATTTTTTACTTTTACTAGAAAAAATGTATTGGGGTATTACAGAGAAATCACTGAATTATTCAGCCAGAAGAAACCTTGGAAAATAATTTATTCCACCTCGCCTCAATCAGATAGCATTCTCGTAAATGCTTTCAGACATATATAAATCTACTTTATGTTAGAACATGTCCAGTAAAAGAAATTTCATAGCTTATATTCCACACTCCAAGGCTCCCCAAATGTCTTTCAGGAATTTCTTCCTTATACCAAGTTATGATTCATTCTATTAGTTACAATTTATTCTTTTCTCATAAAACTACAACATTAAGCAATGATTCCTAAAGGTGGAATCAAAACTACAGATTTCTAATCACATTTGTTTCTCTTCACACTAGCATACAGTATCATCTTTGTCAAATCACTTGGTTTTTACTTATAAACTAAAAATCAGACATAAACCTTCCTTTAGGTCCTGGGAAGAAATGAATTCTTTATGTTCAGTATATAATTAGAATCACTGTTGGCATTCTTCTCTTCTCATTGGAAATGGAGTATTAGACTCCCTCACTAGGATTTCAGCTCAGCAAAATGGTCCATGTTACCTCTAGATAAGAAATCCGCAGGGAGCAGTCACTCATTAATTCTGACCCAGTGGGGAAACAGACTGAATTCACCAAAAGCTTTTAATCCAGATTTAGATCCATTCTCACTCTATTACAATGAGTGACCTCAAGAGAAAAATTTTTAACAGTAATTTAAAAGAAGTTTAACAGAACAGTTCAGTATATCCAGTGTGAATTTCATTGCTAATGTGTACTTCAAGTATTAAAACACAGTAATCAAATTAGATATTTTTTTTTATTTAAAGAGGGGGGAAGCAAAACAGAAAAAAGGGTAAAAACAATACAAAATTTCAAAAAAAATAAACAGTAAGAAACCACTATTTGATACATTACATATTGTTTTCTTGGATATAGTTGTTCAAGTTACAAAATTAAAGCATACAAAGTGGACATTCAAACAGTGATGCTGCAAACAGTTCTGTTCACCAATCCAACAAAAACTTAGTAACATGGTTATCAATCCTACACACTTAAGTATACATACAGTTTATCTCTTTTAGAGCACTTTCTTTTCCTCCTCTTGCTTTTTTTAAAAATTGTTTTATTTAAGGAAAAAATTTTGAAATGGAAAGAGGCTAGAAATAACACAAAATCTCAAAAACAAAACAGAACAAAAAAACAAAAATTGTAACCAGTAAAAATCACTAGTTGATAATTATTTACTTTCCTCTTAGATGCAGTTGTTCAAGTTACAAAACTAAAGTCCACAAAGTGGACATCCAAACAGTGAGACTGCAGTCAATTTTGCTCATCCATCCAACTAAAACTTTAGCAACATGGTTATTAATTCCACACACTCAAACATACATGCAATTATATCCTTTAGAATATTCTATTTTCCTTTTTTCCTTTACAATAACTATAATCCATTCTCATAAACTACTTAGAAGTTCTACAAATATATGTCTCTACACATATACCTAGCCTTTCTGTATTAGAGGGAGAAACAAATCCAAACAAGTCAGCAATACAAATTCCTAGAGAAACATGAAATGAAAAGAACATACAAAAACACAACATTAGGTGATCTACGGTAGTCACTATGATGTCTCCAGTTATTTTCAATAAAATTGTCTATATTGTCAAATATAATATAAACTTAGCATTACCTTACACTATTAATAAAATCTAAACATTGCAGACATTATAGGACTTCAAAGGCAGATAACAATCAAACCAGAATGGGTATCCTATTGAATCCTGTCATCTTCAGAGTAGTTGCCTCTACTCTCAGACTCAACACTCTCAAGCATACCAGATTCAAATAAAATCAGTCAAGATAAAACAGTGATATAACCAATCTTCTCTGTTTTTTATCTGCCATGCTATTTTTCTGTTGTTATTTGTTTACTTTTCTCCTTCATTCCACTGTCTGCCCCTTTCTTTGAGGCCTTTCTGCCATTATTCCTGGAACCCTGGTGGTTTTCTTCTCTCTCTCTAGAATGTCCTTCAGTGTTCTTTGCAGGGTTGGATTGGTGGTCACAAACTCCCCCAGTTCCTCTTTGTTGTGGAAATATCTTGTCTCTCCATTAATTTTGAGAGACAGTTTTGCAGGGTACATCATTCTGGGTTGGAGGCTATTTTCTTTCAGGGCTTAGAATATTTTGCTCCAAGCTCTTCGTGATTTGATGGTTTGCATTGAGAAGTCTGCTGTGATTTTGATGAGTTTTCCTTTATAGGTAATCTGTTTCTTTTCTCTGACTGCTTTTAATATTCTGTTCTTGTGATGGATTTCTGGGATCCTGATTATTATATGTCTGGGTGTAGATCTGTTTTGGTTGTAGCTGGCTGGATTTCTGTATGCCTCATTTATCTGAACTTCACTTCCATTACCTATGTTTGGGAAGTTTTCCTTAATTATTTCTGTGAATAGACTTTTTATTTCTTTTGTATTTGTTGCTGCATCTTCATTCACATATTTTATTCTTAAGTTATAAATCCTCTTGTCATCTTCTATAGCCTTTGTATCGTTGCTTCCTGGTTCCTTGTTATTTCTAAGAGATCCTTCCTTTCATGATCATACTTGGCAAATCTATCTTCAAGTTTTGAAAGTTTGTCTTTAGTTTCTGTTAAAACATTTTGCCAGGTTTCAATGGAGTTTTTAATTTCCTGATATTCTCTTTGGATCTGTTTCATATATTCTAGGTTTTGTTTATATTCTTCATCAAAGGCTTCTCTCCTTTCTCTGGGTTCCTCTATTCTTTCATTTGTGTCTACTTGAGGATTACCCAGGACTTCTTTTATTAGTCTTCTTATATCTTGCTTCACCTGAGTT
>PVLA01020414.1:0-10305 GCA_004027455.1 Hydrochoerus hydrochaeris
GGAGTCTCCACCCTCGACTCCATATTGAGCATTACATAAAAACATACACATGTGAACTACACAAATTACAATTATCAGTACAAAACATTTCAAGATCCCCGCGCCCAATTCCCACATGCGGCGTCCTTTTCCTGGAGAAGCGATTGTCACAAGGCGTGGATGGACTAGGACGCGGCATGGACAGAAAAGGGCGCCGCAGGCAGTGGCTGATGTGAATTCTCAGGTGAAGAGCTGGTAGCTTAAAAGACTTACTACTCTTTTTGCAAAAGAATAATTCTCATTCTCATGGTTTGAAACTATTAGCACTGAGAGTTTTGATTTCTTTCTTTTTCTTTTTTGAAACAAAGCTTCAGGACATATCTCAAGTGGCCTTGAACTCACTCTGTAGCCCTGGTTGGCCTTGAACTCGCAGCAATCCTCCTGCCTCAGCCTCCTGAGTGCTGGGATGATAGGCAGTGAAATCACTTAATTCTAATCCTAGCTTAGAGTTTTATTTTTTTCTAGTTTGTCTTAATGTGCCGTGTGGCTTGTGCACTGTAACCATGGACCTTGTGTAAGTAAGGCTTAGTACCTTGCTAACAGGGTTCTGTTCGAAGCTGGGTTTTTTTTTTTTTTTGGGTTATGTTATCAAACCAAAAAATTTTGTGATGAGGGGAACATTTGGATTAGGGGAAAAATTATCTTTCTGGAGGGAAAAAGTTTCTGACTTCCTCAGTGTGGTGGACTTGTAACATACTGTAGAAATGATCCCTGAAAGTATAGCCTTAATGTGGTGGACTTGTACAGACAGAAGCCGAGCTGCCCTGGGAGCTGGGCCCATATTGCCTGGGTGAGCATAGGAGCTGAGCACCACATCGCAAGTATGGCCCTGCCCAAAGCAGCTCTCCAATAGGGCTTTTATTCCTGCTTTCAAAAATAATTATAGGACAATTCTGTAGTCATATCTCATGCAGTGAAGCATCAAAGCCCCTTTCTTCTCGCTCTAACAAAGAAGGGGCTCATTCATGGGCTGGAGAAAACCCTTCCCTGGAGTCGGTCTGAGAGTACCCGAGTTCTCTACCAGATTCCATTGAGTTGTGTTAATTATTTTCAGTTTGTCCTTTGAAAAGGAGACCCCTGGAAGACATGCCTGAAACAAGGCACTAGAGCTTAAGAGTATTTTGGAGGGAAATGAATGGAGAATTATGTGCTAACTATTCCATTGCCAGCAATATGTGTTACATAGAAAATTACTTAGGAGCTTGGTGAAAATAAATCTTACGCATCTTCTTTTTTTAAAGATAGGGTCGTGCTGTGTAGCTCAGGCTGGCCTAGAACTCATGGTGATCTTCCTGTCTCGCCTCTCCAGTGCTAGGATTGGACATGTGTAGAATAGGCATGTGAAAAATTCTTTTATTGCTAATTTTTATAAAAATTGATGATCTAAAGTAGGCACAGTGATATATAATGTGCACTATATCATAATTATTAGTACGCAGGTATTATTTCTGCACGGGGGAGAATTTGTTTTGAATTTTTAAATTTCGTTTACCCTTATTGTATATTTTTTCCTTTAACAAACAAGAGGGAGAAACAGTTATTCAGCAGGACGAGGGTCCCAGCAGGTAGGTGGCAGGGTGAGGACTGAGTTCGCCTAGGTACCCACGGCAGCCCCAGTTACCAAGCGGGGTACTGTCCTCGCTGTCACTAGCGATGGAGACCGTGGGTGAAGCCCGGAGAAGCCGAGTCACCCAGCCCCCCTCAGTCTCGCGAGACACAGCCTCCCAGCATTGGGGTGAGAAGGTGATTAACTTCCGGGTCAGGTCGCGTTCCCGGAAGGGGCTCCCAGTCCTTCCATCTCCCTCCAGGAGGCTCGGGGATGTTTCAACTAAGTATTTGGAGTCAGATTCCCGACTGTGTCCTCATGCTCAGAGCTACAGGCTTTCAACAGTTGGAACAAGGATTAATGAACCTGGAGGTGTGGTGTCCCAATTTTGACCCTTTTGGTCTGCCCTCGGCCCGCCCCATGTGCCGTGTTCAAGTGCCGTGTTTGGAGCATCGAGAAATGGGCGCATGCACTGCAGGAGCTTACAGCTGCAGTGTAGTGCAGGGACCCTTCCCCTCCAAGCGAGACCCAAGCCCACTGCCTCCCTCCCCTGCCTGCTGCTGGAGGTAAGGCTGGCCTTGAGTTCAGTGCTCCTCTGCCTCTTGTTTTTAGAAAAACTTCTGCGTATATCCGTTTAAATTATATGTATCCCTAAATAAGAACATCTTTGTGCAGTCCTGGGTAATGAAGCCAGGATCTTGTACATGCCCAGCTCAAAATGTGGGCTTTTGAGGTTTAGAAGAATGTACCTTGTTTGCATCATCTTTTAGGATCGAGATTTCACCCTCAACATCATTTTCTTGGAAAACACTAATCATGTTGCTGTATGTAACTGTGGCTCATTTATTTTTGGCTGCTGTATAATATTCCACCATGTGACTATCACATAACGTGTGGGGTGCACTGTTTTCACTGGAATTGGTGAAATCTCTGGTGTGTGTTTTTTTTGATCAGACTCGCCATTATTTTGGTGAATGTCTAAGCCGACCACTTGGTAGTAAAAAAGATCTGCAAAAGGAAGAAGGTAGATATCTGATGGAAAAGCGAACAGTTTCCAAAGGGGGTAAAAACTAGACCTGGAAGGTTGTGTGAAATCAATACCGATACTTGGGCTCTGGCCCCTGTTTTAGGAAGAGCCGAGGGGCTCTCCCAAGCTTCTAGGCGTCTGTAGCCTGAGCCAGCCCAACTTTGTTCCAGTGCTGGCTACCACCAGAGGGCGTGCTAGGGGCGGGCCGGCTCCTGAGGTCCCCGCAGAGAGGACCTCGGCGGCTCCTCCTGGTGGCGCCAGCTTGGTGTTAGAGCTTGCACATTCAGGTAGGCCAGAAACATTGGTTAGGAGGAGAAAATCCAGTGCAAGGTTCCACTGTTCGCACGTGACCTGTGGCACGCATATGCATGGGTACACATGTTCTCAGAGAAGCAGCGAGAGCGTGCAAAGGGCAAGGCGAAGCGATAGGGGTGTCCCTGGAGGATAAAGGAGACATGGAGGGAAGTGCATATGCCAGCACGGGCACGGAACAAACCGGTGACAAATGCCTGTGCTGTTTAGTTTAGGAATTTGCAAGGTCCCTAAGAATGCAGAGGTGCTTTGAGTTCATGACCCTTTTACTGCGCGTTTCTATTCCCTGTCTTGGCAAATCTCTGTCTCTGTCTCTCTGTGGCTGTCTGTCTCTGGTGTGAGACAGGGTCTCACTCTATAGTGCAGATTGGTCTTGAACTCTCTGTGTAGCCCATGCTGGCCTGAAACTTGTGGCGGTCTACCTGCCTCAGCCTCCTGCGTGCCGGGCTTACAGGTGTGCATCACCAAACCCCACGTTGTCAGATTCCTTGAATGTTGTTTGTAGCATGCTGTTCACGGTCCTTTCCTGTGGTTCCTGGATTGGTATTTTTCCTCTCTTGGAAAGGAGTGAAGATTCATAGATCACCTCCTCTTCTCCCATTAAATAACCTTGAGTCACATATCGCAGGAAATAGCTGAGTTTGCAAGTGATTGTATGGAGAGAACTCCTTGGTGATTTGTTGGCGAGCAGGTATAACTGACCTGTTAGATACTAAGGGCAGAGGTCCCTGCTTGTTGGAAAAGTGCAGGAGACCTGTGGCTGCTGTGGTATGTCCTCAGGGCCTGGGTGCTTGGAGAATGCCGAGTTAGCTCAGCCGCCCTCCCCAGCCTGGCTGCCTTCCGCCCCTCATCTCTTATCTTATGCAGAGTTTGCAGACGAGGTTGAGTTAGGGTGTTGAGATGGGAGATGACACTGGATTAGCTGGATAGACCAGTGTTATCCCAGGGTCTTTTTAAGATAGAGGCAGAGCAAAGAGGCAGGAAGATGCTGGGGTGCAGGCTGTGAAGACAGAGTAAAGAGTGCCCAAGCCAAGGAAAGCAGTGGTTTATTTCAGTGGCCCCCAAGCCTCATGAATTGTGGACTGGACCAAATCTAGCATTTGTGATTGATTCATTTTCTAGCGCTTGGATTGGTGGTGTGTTTCATCCGCCCAGGGGTGGATCCAGGCTATGATGTAATGGCAAGAGGAAGTTGTGTCTGTCTGTCTTGCTGGCTGGTGCCTTGCTGCTTGCAGCCACCATGAACTGCAGTCCTGCCATGCCACCCTGCCTTGGAGCCAACTGAGTATGGACTGAAACCTCTAGAACTGTAAGAAATAAACCTTTCCTTCCCTAACTTTGGGCATCAGGTATTTTGTCTCAGAAATGAGTAGAAAGTAACTAAGACACAGGGGGCTCCAAAGCCCAAAGAGGGGAAGAAATGGTCTCAGGCAGTGGGAGTGGGAGCCGTGGGCCAGGCTGGAGTCTGATCGCTGGCATAGAGCACGGAGCCAGGCTGGGGTTGGATGACCCAGACTCACGGCCATTTGTCACAGTCACCGTAAGAAACCAATGAACAGTAGTATCCTTTGTGATGGGCAGGGACATCCAAGGAGTTCTACCGAGTGACTTAAGAAAGGTAGCTTGACCTGGTTGGTGGGAGAGCTGAACCCTGGTACAGGGAACCAGAGGACTGTGGACAGAAGGGCAGCTTCACCACAGCAAGGGAAAGGACAGGTGGCGGAGAACAGGCCTGTAAGGATGCTCTCACTGGACAGAGGAGGAAGAGGGCCTCAGAAAGGAGCCACTGTGGCCGGGACAGTGAGAAAGAGCCATGGAGACACCATGCGTAGAAGCCAGGGGAAAAGGGTTTCAGGCAGGTGGTCACCACCCCCTGTATTGTGGAGGAGGGCACTGGCTTAAAGTGCTTTTGGAGATGGCTATGATTAGGATCTGTGCCCCCCACAATCCCATGTGTGCGAGACTTGGTCACCAGTCTGTGGTGCTATTCAGAGACGTTGGATCCTTTAAGAGGTGGGGCCTTGTTGGAGGAAGTGACCTCATGGGGTGGGCCCAATGCTTTCCTCTTTTTGTTTCGTTGTTTGGCTGCCATGAGCTGAGCAGTGTCCTGTACCACGCACACCCAGCATGAAATATACCCTCGCCATGGGCCCAAAATAGTTGGCCAGCCAATCATGGGCTGGCATTCTGAAACAGCCTAAACAAACTGCCTCATTTTAACTGGATCTGCTCAGCCATATTTGTTACAGTAGCAGAAAGCTGACTCACACAGCTCTCTTTATAAATAGTGCTTCATATTTTTTGTGTATGTGTATGGAAAAGAAGGGAGGAGGTTTTTAGTAGTAAAAAAACAAATTCAGGGGCTAAAGGATGAGATGAAGGCCAAGAAAATGGATTTGTGCTTGGTGTGAACTCCATACTGGAAAATATTGATGGTGACTGGATGGAGAGAAATCAAACAGGGATCTAGGAAAGCATCAGCTGGGTTTTATTCGGATTTCAATTTTTATTGTGCTGAAATACACATAACATACATTTACCTTGAGTGGTGTTTAATACAGTGGGCATAGTATTGTGATATCATCACCACTTCTAGTTCCAGACTGTTTTTATCACCGCAAGAGAAAACTCTACAGCCACTAAGCAGACGCTTCTCTTTCTCCTTCCCTCCAGTCCTGGCATCCACAGTCTTCTGTGTCTCTGAATTCACCCTTTGCTGAATATTCCCCGGCAGTGGAACTGTGTGACCGTAGCTGTGTCTGGCTTCTTCTGCTTAGCATAATGACTTCTGTGTTCATCCACGTTGTAACTCTTACTGATGTTCTGTTCCTTTTCATGGCTAATTCTCCACTGTCTGGTTATGTGACATTTTGCTTTGCCATCAGTTGACGTTTAGATTACTGTGGTACCTTGGCTCACAATTTGGTTTGGAAACAGAAGCGTTTGGCTAAATTTGGTTTCTGTGAACTTTGCTTCTGGCGATGAACATGTGGTCATCTTTCTCTCACAGATGCTAATGTTTGTGGCCATCTTTTCCAGAATCATGGAACAAATGAAGGTTGTGAACCGAGGTACCGCTGTGTTCCCATCTGTTGGCTGATGTGAATAGCAGCGGCTTGGGTTTATCTTTGGTTTTGTCCTCAAAATAGGGAGCTGTGCCTGTGCGAATGAAGCAGAAGAGGGAGAAGCAGGCCCACCTTAGGGGGGCTGCTGGGCCACAGGGGGGCCCTGGGGAGGCGGCAAGGAGCCCTGGCTCTGGACAGGGGCAGGATTATGCCTGCGGGAGGCCCTGGGCAGGAGGGCAGCCTTGTTCATAGTCCTTGAATCTCTGCTGGAGAACAGAAGCCAGCAGCCGTCCCAGGCGCAGCGGCCAGGAGGCCGGGGCCTTGGCAGCACCGGGGCCCTGGCAGTGAGCGCCTTGCTCCTCAGGGAGGATCCCAGGAAGGCGCCCTTCATTTGCCATCCAAGCTGCTTCCTGTTTGGTTTCTTTTTAAACAGTGGAGCGACATACAGGAGAGAGGGGCACTGAGGGCTCAGCATCACCATTTAGCGGTCTTTGGGGCCAGAAGCAGCAGGCGGGTGCCGTGGTCCTGCCCCGGCCACCATGCCGTGATTGCGTGCTGTTTATTAGTCCTCCTGAGGGCTATTCTTACTCGTGCCTGTTTTTAATACCTGAACAACTGGGAGAGAGATCTTATAATCCCGCTGTCGTTTGGCTTGTGTTCTTAGAGAGTATTTTTAAACTCACATTCAGAGCCCTCTCGTGTCATTGAAAGCCCAAGCAGCATCTTCGGTGTTTATGCCTCCTGAAGTACAAGCTTGCAATTTTGAACTCGTGCTTTTAATTCCACAGAAAATACCCTGGAAGCGTCGTGGCCTTGGCCTGATGGCCTCCTCGTTTTTGACAGGTTATTGTTTTCTTTATTGGAATGATGGAGGGTATTTTCAGTCATGATTGAGGAATCCTCCGCTGTGGAAACAAACAGCCTGTGATGCAAAATTTACCAAGCAGAACATCCTCAGCTCCAAAAATGGCTGTTGACTTTTAATAAATTGCACATGTAAGTCCTTTTATCCACTGGGTGTAAGTTAGAGTGAAATCATCTTTAAGGGGATTTTAGTGAGTGCAGTGGGCTCGGAGTGGACCGAGAAGACTCAGCGATAGAGTGTTTTAAGTCATATTTTCCAGCTGAGAAATGGGCATAGAAAGCACTTTCCTAGGTCTTTCTGAAGACCCCACGGTCTTATGATTGTCCACAGGTACATGAAAGATGTGAGCTGGGCCACACAGAGAGGCAGAAGTCAGGTCTGTCTGTCTCTGTTCTTCGGTGCACACACAAGGCTTTTTCTCATGCCGATTCCAACATGGGAATGATCCTTGCATCACCAGCGGGAGAGTAGTGAGTTGAGCTCTGGAGAAAGCTTTTCCCTGGCTGCTGCTGGCTGACTTCCGGAAGAGGAGTGAGCTGATCTTGCTTGAGATGATTTCAGAGAACAGAGGGAAGCAGGAAGCAGCAGTGTAGGCTGTGTGACAGGTCCCCAACTCCAAGGCCATCTTGGAGTGGCCTCATGGTAACGTTTCCCTGTGTTGTAGTCAGGGATTGTTTTATGATAGTCACCCAAAGAGTTAGATACAAGAAGTGCAGGAAATCCATCCACACTCTTTAAGACCCAAAGAATTCAGCTGAGGGCCTGGATCCCATGGCAATGTCCTGCTTAAGTCCAGCTGAAGATCCAGAGCCCACAACAGTGCCTCCCACAAGTCTAACTGGAGGCCTAGAACCCACGATAATGACTCATGTAAGTCATTTTCAGGGATCTGCACTGGGAAGGCCCAAAGGTCAGCAGTGGAAGCTAGAAAGACTGTGCCAGTGGGGTGAAGGATCTGTGCCAGCTCGTTGAGGGCTCTGCACTGGATCCAGGAAGTGATGCTCAAACTTAAGGACCAGGGCTCCCCTGAGGGCCATCCTCAGTGATAGTGAGGTCCCAAGCCTCCGACAATGAGAACAGCTGAATTTCTATTGAGAAGCCAGTGGGACATTATTCTAGAGATTGAATAGCACACATCTTCTCCTCCAGAGCCAGGAAGCGATGCTCTAAGTAAGGACCAGAGCTCCCCTAAAGTGAGTCACAGCCATTCTCAGTGACAGCAAGGTCCTGAGCTCCTCTGATGATAACAGCCAACTTTATATCAGGAAAGAAATCACACAAGCTCCTCCAGGAGAACCCATGGCAGCAGGAGAACCAACAGTGCCAAACAACACCACCGCTTCCTCTCCAGGTCTCCTTTTTATGCTGGCAGCAATCCTCAGGTGGGCCATCCACACTCAGCACCAGGCTGATTCAGCTCAGCTGGTGTTACAAGTTGACCACCAGTTACCAATCCACTACACCCTGCTCCCCACGTGACTGCACCTGGTGCCTTGGCCCTGGATTTTTGTTGTCCTAGTTTGGGCCGCTGCTCCAAGTTCCACAGACTGGGGGGCCGAAGCAGCATGCATTTGTTTCTCACAGTTCCGAAGACCGACACGCATGGTGAGCAGGGACTAGTGTGGTCCGGTTCTTGGTGGGGGCTCTTCCTGCTGTGTCCACACATAGTAGCATGATGACCCTGCATCCCCTATAAGGGCACCAGTTCTACTGGAAAGGGTTCCATCACTGTGACCCCATCCAAACCCACTTATCTCCCAAAGCCTCCACCTCCAGAGGCTGTCACTGAGGTGAGGGCTTCCACATGTGAATCTGGGGTGCAGCCCTTCAGCTCATATCATTCCCCTTTCCCATCTGCCCCATCTCCCTGTTTAGAATGTAGTAGTCTAAGTAAGTAGAAGGATTTCACTGGGTTGGTACAGCTCATAAAGATGTAAAATTGGGAAGCTGCAACCAGTCCAAGCCTCTGGAAAGGATTATAATGAGACAAATCATGTTAACCTATCCAGCACTCGATTCCTGGATAAGGGGTTATTTGCTAATAACTTTTGGTTACATAGTTCTAGTTTTCATGACTTCTTTAGTTATGAAGAGGAAAGTTTTTTCAAATTCTTTTAGATACTTTTTCCTGCCTATTCATATTTAGCTCTGGATCCCCTGAATTGTGGGAGTTATTTCAAGAGATGCCTGCATTGTTGTCAGGCTCATTTCTAATCTGATACCTTGGACCTAATTTAGTGGTAAATGTGGGGGTGATAAGTGTTTGTCATATGGTAGAACCAAAGAATAGCAAGATAATACCAAGGTAGAGGTGTTAACCAACCTGATCGCCTTCTCTTCCTGTCAGCCTGGAGTTTGACAGATCATTTCCCTTCTTTCAAGTTAAGGAGGGGAAAATCTAGACAAAGGAGAAAAGTGGCTTGTCTTAGTTTGTTTTTTCTGTTGCTATAACAAAATTCCTAAGAGTAGGTGTGTTAATCTGCTTTCTGTGACTGTGGCAAAATATCTGAGAAAGTTGGTCTACGAGGAGGAAACATTTTATGGCTTGTGGATTCAGAAGGTTCAGTCCATGGGCATGATACATCCTGATGGGCATGTGTGGTGGAGAGTGCTGCTCATCTCATGGCAATGAAAAGCACAGAGCAAGGGCAAGGGCTTGAGGACCCAGCAGCCCCTTCAAGTGTACACCTTAGCTTACAGCTACCCGCCCACCTTCTAAAACTTTCATATCTCCCAACAATGCAACCAAGCCTGTAATGCATGGTTTTTGGGCATATTTATGGCTCAAATCATAATCCCAGGCCACTTAATACAGAATAGATTTGCATCTGGCTCCTGGTTCTGGAGGCTGGAGGGTCCCAGAGCTGGGTGCCCACATCTCAGCATCTGGGGGTGGGGCTTATTGTCACACCATGGCAGGGGTCATCAAATGGCAAGTAGAGCAGGTATGCTGGAGAGAGAGATCGTTCATGACAAAGCCACTGTGATAATGACCCTACTGCCATAATAGCGAAGCTAACCCACGCGCGAGGGCACAGCCAGCATGAATCTGCCCTTGGAGCTGGCAGGATTAGCTCTCCAACATAGGAACTTTTGAGAGACACATTCAAACATTCGGAGTCGGCCCCTGAAATTCATGTCCTTCTCACAAGCAGAATACCTTTATTCCATCCCAGTAGCTCCAGAGACCCACCTGAGTGAGATGTGAGTGAGGTGTGAGGCGTGGTACGTCCTGACGTGCGCTGCTCCAGCTGGGAGCCTGCATTCTTCCAGACACACTGGTGGGCAGGAATCATCCACTGATTCCTTCATTTGTTCCTTCAGGAGAGCAGAGCAATTAAGTTTCCAACACATACTGGGGTCCTATTTAAACCATGGTATGGGTCACTATAAAATGTTTTTTATCTAAAAAGGCAAAGACACGGTATTCTCAAGATCATATAAAATTCTT
>PVLA01020415.1:0-10304 GCA_004027455.1 Hydrochoerus hydrochaeris
GTCCCATGTGCAGCTGAGAAGAATGTGTATTCTGATGTGGTTGGGTGGAACACTCTGTAAACATCTACTAAGTCCAATTGCTCACAGGTATGTTTCAGTTCTATTATTTCTTTGCTGACTTTTTGTCTAGTTGATCTATCTCTTTGTGACAATGGGCTGTTAAGATCTCCTGTTATAATTGTGTTCTTGTGTATTTGGTATTTCATGTCCATTAGTATCTGTCTTGTATAGTTGGGTACTTCTGTATTTGGCACATATATATTTATAATTGTTAGTTCTTCCTCTTGAATTTTTCCACTGAAAAGTATGTAGTGACCTTCTCTATATCTCTTAATCATTTTAGGTTTGAAGTTCACATTGTCTGCAAATAGAATAGCTACCACTTTTTTCTGTGTTCCTGTTGCATGGAATACTCTTTTCCATCCTTTGACTTTTAATCTATGAGTTTCCTTTTGGGTCAGACGTGTTTCTTGTATACAGCATATTGTAGGGTCCTGTTTCTTGATCCATTCTGTCAATCTATTTCTTTTTATAGGTGAATTGAGGCCATTTATATTTATGCATATCACTGATATGTACTGGATCCACTTTGCCATGTCATGTTCCAGTTGTTTCTTTCTGCTTTTTCTCTTACTTAATTGCCTATCCTACCTGGTGGTTTCTTCCTGTTGTTGTTTTGGGGATTGTGGTCATTTTTATCTGTGTCTAGTATGTCTTTCAGTACTCTTTCTAGGGTTGGTTTGGTGGACATGAATTTCTTCATTTGTTCTTTGTTATGGAAGTATCTTGTTTCTCCATTAAATTTGAATGAAAGTTTTGCTGGGTACATCACACTGGAGTGAAGGTTGTTTTCTTTCAGGGCTTGAAATACCTCACTCCAAGCTCTTCTTGACTTGAGGGTTTGTGCTGAAAAGTCTGCCATTATTCTAATGGGCTTTCCTTGATAGGTGAGTTGTGTCTTTTCTCTGACAGCTTTTAGTATTCTGTTTTTATGCTGTATGTCTGAGATCTTAATTATTATGTGTCTGGGTGTGGATTTATGTTGTTTGTGACTATTTGGTGTTCTATATGTCTCACTTATCTGCATATCAGATTCTTTCCCCATGTTTGGGAAATTTTTTGCTATTACTTCTGTGAATATTTTATGTATGTCATTTTCCTGGACTCCTCCTGTATCTTCGCTAATGCCCATTATTCTTATATTGTTGCTCTTGGCATCATCATGAAGCTTCTGGATTGTCACTTCATGCTACTTTGTTATTTTTAAAAGTTCTATCCTTTCCTGATCACTGACTGTGACCCTGTCCTCAAGGTCTAAAATCCTATCCTCAGCTTACTTTAGGCGTTTTTGTACACTTTGAACAGAATTTTTTGTTTCTTGGATATCTCTTTCAGTTTGTTTCATGAATTCTGCTTGTTTTCTATATTGTTCATTCAAAGTTTGAATCAGTTTCCCATGCTCATGTGTTTTTTTCTCTAGTTCTTCTTTAGCTGCATTCAACAACTCCTTTACTAAAGTTGTTATTTCTATCTTTACATGGGAGAGTACTTCTAATTTGATTTCCTGTATAACCTGATGCAGTTGTTTTTTTATTTCACTTGTTATCTTTTCAGAGATTCCTGGTGTGTTACTTTTGGGGTCCTCTACTTCAATGTCTCTTATACTTGCTTCTGGTTAACTATATGCTTGAGACTGCATTTTGCTTTTCTTTTTTTCATTTTCACTTTGCCTGGTGTTTTCTATGTGTAGGAAGGGATCACACACACTCTTTTCAGATACACCAAAGTGTTACAGTTAGTTGGAGGGTGTTTTACTACTAGCCCTAGTTATCCCCTGTACACCTCTATTTTAGGGGTATACTCACCACATTGATACAGTCAATTCACTGTAGTCCAAAATTCGCCACCTGGGAGCAAAGTTCCAAATTTTCTCACACTAACTGGATCCCGTTGAGATCTTCTGATGTTCCAGGTGGGAGGGCGGGCCCATCTGTAGCAGTCCAGGGCAGTTGTCATTCTTGAGGGGGCCTCCTAGATGTTCCCAGTGGCAGGGCAGGTCCACAGGGGAGCCTACTGCTGAGGTGGGCTTGCACTGAGGTCCTGGTGGCAGGGTCATCCCTAGGTGGAGGTTATGGGCAGCCTTGCCCTGAGGCAGGCTTGCGCTGAGTTTCTGGTGGCAGTGCAAGCCCTCAGTGGAGGTTCTGGGCAGCCTACCCCTGAGGCAGGCTTCCACTGGGTTCTTGGTTGCAGGGCAGGCCTGGGGTGGAGGTTCTGGGCAGCCTTCCCCTGAGGCAGGCTTGTGCTGAGTTCCTAGTGGCAGGGTGGGCCCACAGTGGAGGTTCCGGGTAGCCTACACCTGAGGTGGGCTTGCGCTGAGTTCCTGGTGGCAGGGTGGGCCCTTGGTGGAGGTTCTTGGCAGCCTTCCCCTGAGGCGGGCTTGCGCTGAGTTCCCAGTGGCAGGGTGGGGCCTCGGTGGAGGTTTCAGGTAGCCTACCCCTGAGGTGGGATTGCGCGCCTCGTTTTTTATTAAAGGAAAATAATGAGGAGAGCCACTAGCCTTCAATCCTCCCTCGTTGATTTTAGATCTCTTCCCACTCCACAGGTTTTCTCAGGAACTTCCAGGGGTTAACTTCATTTCAGGAAGGTAACATTTGAGGATTCTCTACCAGGTAGATAGTCAGGATTTTGTATATAGTTGATTTCATTATTTGTAGTAGTTATATTCCACAAAGCTGCCATAAACACTGCATCAGAAAATACCAAACATGATGGCAGAAGGGCAGAAAACAGGGAAGAGCCCAAGAGAAAGAGCTAGGAACCATGACCCACTCAGACACACCCAAAAGTGTATTTTACCAAATTCCTAGCTATCTCTAGTGCCAATTATATTGATAATAAACCTTAACATCACAACCTCCAATACACTTTAATTTTAATGTTATTCTTTAGAACACTTTAGACTTACTAAATTGTGCAAAGTTCTATGCCTGCACCCAGTTTCCTTACTATTAAACTTTCAATACTGTTGTATATTTGTTACAAGAAACAAGCTAATGTTGATACATTATTAACTAAACCCCTTATTATATTTGGCTTCCCATAGTTTTTACCTAATTTTTTTCCTGGTTCACAATGTTTTCTAGGATACTGCACTATGTTTAGATATCATATCTCCTTGAGTTCCTCATGGCTGAGGTTTCTCTAATTTTCTTGTCTGTGCTGCTGTCATAGTTTCAAAGAATATTAGTCAAGCATATTGTAGAATGTTCTCCTTTAAGTATTTTTCTGAGGTTTTCCTGCAGTTATGTAATGTTGAGACCACAGTTATATAATGTTTAGAGGACCACCAACACATATAAAGTGTCATTTTACCATATTCTATCAAGGGTCAATCCTATCCAAATAGTTACCAATATTGTTAATGCTGATTATCTGTTTGCAATGTTTGCCACTGTACAAGAATTTTTCTCCCTCTCTCTTCACAATATACATTTTAGAAGTCACAGTGTGTACCACATAATTAAGGAGGGAAATTAGGCTCTTTGAGGGAAAAGTATCTTTTTTTAATTTTTTTTTATTTTAAAGAGGGCAAAACAAAACAGAACAAAGCAGATCAGAAGAAAACAATATAAGTGACACAGATTTCAAAACAAGACCAACAGATCAACAGTGGCTACTATGTCTCTTGTTTTCTTCTAAATAGTTGTCTATATTTTCACACACAATGAATTCATACAAAACAAAATAGTATAAAACTAATCAAAACAGAGTAATAACAGCATTATAGGCCTTCAAAACCAGACAATAGGAAAATAAAAAATGGCTACCATAATGTCTCTTGTTCTCTTCAAAATAGCTGTCCATACCTTCATGTGTGTTGAAATTAAATAATACAAAACAGACTAAAACCACTCTAAACAAACAATAGCAGCATTACTGGATTTCATAACATGACAATAGAAAATCAGCAATGGATACCATAATGTCTCTTTTTCTTCAACATAGCTGTTCATTTCATCACCCATAATACAATCGATTCTCATAAACTATTTAGGAGAAGATTTTATCTCTAATGCAGAAAGGATAGATGTACATGTAGAGGCATTAGAGATAAAAACAAAACAAAGCAAATTCCTAGAAAATCAAGAAACAAAAAGACAAATAAATTAACAATAGCAAGGAACCCAAAACACTGACAATATAGGCTTTCAAAATAAGGTGGTAGGAACATAACTAAGGTTGTTATTTTACATAGTGATCTTCAAAAGAGTTCCTTAGATTACCAGACATGAACATGCAAAATTGTTCCAATCCTAATAATGTTAAATGTTTTGTTCCAAGAACTTATAGAATTTGTAGCACTATCATCTTAGCTATCCTAAGTGTGTATATACAAATTTAGATATTTTTTTCTCTTCCTTTTTTTCCCTCCTTTTCCCTGACATATTTTCCCCCTTTTTGTCCTTTCATTGTATTCATTGAGGATTTTGTATCTTAAGTTTTCTTACCATTTCTTAAACTAGGGAGACAATACAGTATTTACACATGTGAGTTTGATTTTATTTCACTTATGAGTATGGTCTGAAGTTGCATCCATTTACCCATAAAAGTCTCAATGTGATCACTTTTTATAGCTGAGTAGTAATACATTGTGCTTTTTTATACATCTTTTTTATCCATTCCTCAGTTGATGGGCACTTAGGTTGTTTCCAAGATCTGGCTATTACAAATTGTGCTGCTATAAACATGGGTGCACATATATCACTGTTGTATGATGTTTTTAGTTCTTCTAAGAATATGTTCAGAAGCAGAATATGCCCAGTAGCTGGTTCAAATGGGATCTCCAATCCCAGCCTTTTGAGGAACCTCCCTACTTGTTTCCACAGTGGTTGCACCAGTCTACACTCCCACCAAGAGTGCAGAAGGGTTCCTTTTTCTCCACAGCTTCTCCAGAATTTGTTATTGATGGTGTCCTTGATCATGGCCATTCTTTCTAGAGTGAGACTGAATCTCAGTATTGTTTTAATTTGCATCTCTCTAATGACCAATGATGCAGAATATTTTTTGATGTAATTATTTGCATATTACATTTTTGATGTAATTATTTTTTGATGTAATTATTCATCTCAGATGCCCATTTTTGTATTGGGTCTTTGAATTTTGGGGGCCTGATTTTTTTTAATTCTTTATATGTTCTAAACAGAAATCCTTCATCTCAGAGACAATTGACTAAGATTTATTATAAAATTCATGGGTTTACTTTTCAATCTTTGGAGATTTCTTTTGATGTGCAAAGTCCTTTTAATAAGATGAAATATCAGTTGTTGATTCTGGGAAGTATTTCCCATGCAGTTTGATTTTTGTTAATGAATTCTCTCACTATCCCTATGTCTACAAGATTTCCACTGACTTTGTCTTCCAATAGATTTAGTGTCTCTGTTTTAATATTGAGATCTTTGATCCATTTTGACTTTAGTTTAGTACATGGTAGTAGGCATGGGTCTAGTTTTAGTTTTCAGCATACGGAGAACCAGTTTGTCCAGCACCACTTAATAAAGAGATGATCTTACTTCCAGTGAATGTGTTTGGCCCCTTTATCAAAGGTAAGGTGGCTGAGTGTTTGTAGTTGTAGTTGTATCTTCTAATCTATTCCATTGATCTTCAGGTCTGTTTTATTCCAGTACCATGCTGATTTTATCACAGAAACTTTGTAGTATAACTTCATGTCAGGGATTGTGATGCCTCCTGCCTTGTCTTTATTGCCCGAATAACCTTTGCTCATCTAGGTTTTTTCTGGTTCCACATGAATTTTATAAATGATTTCTCTAGATCTGTGAGATATGCTAGTGGTATTTTGACTGGGATTGCATTAAATCTGTATAACAATTTTGGGAGAATGACTGTTTTCACAATATTTGTTCTTCCTATCCATGAACAAGGAATATCTTTCCATTTTCTGAGATCCACTTCAATTTCTTTTTTCAAAGTATTATAATTTTCTCAAATAGATCTTTTTTGTTAGATTGATTCCTAATTATTTCTTTTTTTTTTTTTTGGATACTATCGTGAAGGGTGTGGTTTCTCTTATTTTTCACTCAGTAAGTTTGTTGTTTGTGTATAGGAATGCTATTGATTTTTGAGTGTTTACTTTGTATCCAGCTACATTACTGAATTTATTTATTATACCTAGGAGTCTTTCAATGGAGTTTTGGGGGTCCTCTATGTAGAGTAGTGTGTCATCTGCAAATAATGATAATTTAACTTTTTCTTTTCCTATCCTTACTCCTTTTATTTCTCTCTCTTGTTTAATTGCTCTGGCTAGTAGTTTCAGCACTATATTGAATAGGAGTGATGATCAAGGACATCTTTTTCTTGTTCATGATTTTAGAGTAAAAGCTTTCAGTTCTTGGCCAGTTAATATGATGCTGGCAATTGGTTTGTCATAGATGCCTTATATCATATTGAAGTGAAGACATCTATTCTTACTTTTGTTAGGGTTCTTGTCATGAATGAGTATTAAACCTTATCAAAAGCTTCCTCTGCATCTATAGAAATGATCATGTGATTCTTATTTTTGGCTCTACTGATATGGTGGATTACATTTATTGATTTGCATATGTTGAACCATCTTTGCATTCTTGGGATGAATCCAGCTTAGTCATGGTGTATAATCTTTTTTGATGATTTGCTGCATTCTGTTTGCCAATATTTTATTGAGAATTTTTGCATCTATGTTCATTAGAGAGGTTGGTCTATAGCTTTGATTTTTGGTTGGGTCTTTCTCTGGTTTTGGTATTACAGTAATATTTGCTTCCAAGAATGAATTAAGGAGAACTGCTTCCCTTTCAATTTCACTGAATAGTTTGAGGAATGTTGGCATTAAGCCTTCTTTTAATTTCTCATAGAATTCTGCAGTAAACCCATCAGGACCTGGGCTTTTCTTTGTTGGTAAGGTTTTAATTACATTTTCAACTTCATTAATATAAATTAGCTTATTCAGCAGGTTTACAGCTTCTTGACCCAGCTTTGGTAATTCATATGTTTCTAGGAATCTGTCCATTTCTTCTGTGCTACCAAGCCTATGCGAATAAAGGTTTTCAAAGTAGATATTGGTAATCTTCTATTTTTCCACAGGGTTTGTAATGATTTCCACCTTTTCATTCCTTATTGCATGAATTTGAGTTTTTTCTTTCCTTTTTAAAAGAAGGTTGTCTAGATACTTGTCAATTTTATCTATTCTTTCAAAGAACCAACTCTTTGATTCATTGATTTTTTGTATTGTTTTCTTAGTCTCCATTGCATTGATCTCTGCTCTGATCTTCATAATTTCCTCCCTTCTTTTGGCTTTGGGCTTGACTTGCTCTTCTTTTTCTAGATGTTTGAGGTGTAGCATCAGATTGTTTAGTTGTGTTAATTCTGTTTTTCTGATGTGTGTATTCATCACAATAAATTTTCCTCTGTGGACTGCATTCATTGCATCCCACAGATTGCAGTAAGCTGTATTTGTATTTTCATTTGCTTGTGGATATTGTTTAATTTCTTCTTTAATTTCTGCTGTGACACACTGATTTCTCAGGAGTGTATTATTCAATTTCCATGTGTTCATGGGGTTTTTGCAGTGTCTTTTGTCATTAATTTCTAATTTTATGGTGCCATGATCTGATAACATATGTGGGAAAATTTCAATTCTTTTGCATTTACTTAAGCATGTCTGTGGGCTAGTATATGGCGTGTTTTAGAGAATTGTGATGTTCTGTTCTTGTTCGGTGCCAACCTTTGTATACATCCACAAAGTCCATTTGCTCACAGATAGTATTCAGTCCTGATATTTCTTTGCTAATTTTCTGTCTAGTTGATCTTCTATGTGTCAATGGAGTGTTAGAGTCCCCTGTTATAATTGTGTTATTGCTTATTTGATTTTTCATTTCTGTTAATATTTGCTTTATATAGCTGGGTGCTCCAAAATTTCGTGCATATGTAAGATTGCTATCTCATCCTCTTGAAGTTTTCCCCTAGGTAGTATGTAGTGACCTTCTTTATCACTTTGGATCATTCTTGGTTTGAAGTTCACATTGTTTGCAAACAGAATGGCTACTCCCATTTTATTGGGGGGGGTTCCTGTTGCATGAGGTATTGTTTTCCATCCTTTGACTTTCAGTCTATGAATTTTCATTTGGACTAGATAGGTTTCCTGTATACAGCATATGGTTGGATGTTATTTCTTGATCTATTCTGCCAGTCTGTTTCTTTTAATTGGTGAACTGAGACCATTTACATTAATGGTAATAACTGATATATACTGATTTATTTTTGACATATTATCTTTCTACTTTTGATTCTTTGCCTTTCCACTCTGTTTGTTTGCCTTGATTAGTGGTTTTTTTCTATGTCTATCTGGAATGTCTTTCAGTATTCTTTGCTGGATTGGTTTGGTGATCATGAAGCTCTTCAGCTGTTCTTTGTCATGGAAGTATCTTTTTTTCCATCCATTTTGAAGGACAGTTTTGCAGAGTACTTCAATCTGGGTTGGAAGTCTTTCTCCTTTAGTGTCTGAATTACTTCATTCCATGCTCTTCTTGACTTCATTGTTTGTGTGAGAAGTCTGCTGTGATTCTGATAGGTTTTCCTTTATAGGTGATCTCTCTCTTCTCTTTTACAGCTTTTAATTTTCTATTCTTGTGCTGAATTTCTGGAATCTTGATTACCATATGTCTGGGTATAGATTTATTTTGGTTATGGCTATTTGGAGTTCTATATGCTTCACCAATCTGTATGCCATGTTCAACTGTCATGTTTGGGAAATTTTCAGCTTTTACTTCTGTAAACAGTCTTTTGCTATCATTTGCGTTGTCACCTTCTTTTTCATTTATATCTATCAATTTTATGTTGTTTTTCTTTGCATCATCTTGCAGCTGTTGAATGTTATTTCCTGATTCCTTCTTATTTTTAAAAGTTCATTCCTTTCCTGTTCACTAGCTGCAATCTTCTCTTCAAGGTCTGAAAGTCTATCTCCCCTTTCATTGATGTGGTTTTGCCAACCATTAATAGAATTTTTGGTTTGGGGGATATCTCTTTGAATCTGTTTCATGCATTCTGTTTATTTCTTATATGGTTCATTCAAGGTTTCCATCTTTTTGCAGTTTTCCTCTAATTTTTTAACTATGTCTTCTTTAGATGTGTTCATCATTTTTTCATTACACCTATAATTTCTTTTCAAATTTTTTTTATTTTAAAGAGAATAAAACAAAAGAGGACAGATCTAAGGAGATCAGAACAGAACAATGTAAGCAACACAGCACTTCACAACAAGATGATTGGATATTAACAGTAGCTATCATAATGTCTCTTTCTTTGAAATAGTTGAGCTTAGCTTTACACACAATGTTAAACATAACAAAGTAGAATAAACAACTCAAGAGAATGGAAGTATTCCAAGACATTCTGAACCATATAACCAAAGATGAACAATGGCTACTATATTCTCATTTTCCATAAAAATTTTGTTTTTACTATCATACATATTAAAATCCAATAACACACAATGTGATAGAACCAATGGTAATAGAAAAACAGAAGCATGGTAGGACTTCAGAGCAAGATGATATTAAATCAACACTGGCTACCATACTGTCTTGTCCTCAAAGTAACTATTCATATGATCACATATATTAAGATCAAGCAAAACAGAATAAAACCATTCAAACCAATGAAGGAAGACATAAGACATCAAAGCAGTATAAGGTTGAACCATTATTTCCATAAAATCTGCTGTACTCTTACCATTTCTTACACTAGGGAGACTATATGGTATTTATATATGTGAGTTTGATTTAGTTCACTTATGTGTATAAATTCAAGATGCATCCATTTATTTATAAATATCTCAATGTGATCATTCTTTATGGCTGAGTAGTACTCAATTGTATAAAAGTACCACAATTTTCTCATCCATTCCTCTGTTCATGGGCACTTAGGTTGTTTCCAAGATCCGACTATTACAAATTGTTCTGCCATAAACATGGGTATGCATATATCGCTGTTGCAAGATGTTTTCTGATCTTCTGGGAATCTGCCTAAGAGAGAAATATATGGGTCAAAAGGGACTTCCAACCCCAGCTTTTTGAAGAAACTCCAAATTGACCTCCACAATGGTTGCACTAGTCCTCACTTCCACCAAAAGTGCAGAAGAATTCCTTTTTCCCCACAGCCTCTCCAGCATTTGTTGTTGATAGATTTGTTGATCCTGGCCATTCTTTCTGGAGTGAGATGGTATCTCAGTGTGGTTTTAATTTACATTTCTCTGA
>PVLA01020416.1:0-10301 GCA_004027455.1 Hydrochoerus hydrochaeris
AATTATGCAAATCTATTTCATTCCTCTCTAACTTAATTTTACAAGATAAGATCAACATGTGTTATGCTGTGAGCTACTAAGAATATACAAACACTAAGCTTTCAAAAGACAGCAGTCAAGCTGGAGATTTAACTCAGAGACATAAGCACCAGCCTGGCAAGTGCAAGGTCCTGAGTTCAATCTCTGGTATCAAAAAAAAAAGACAGCAGTCAGACAAGACATTACCTTGATGTCACATACTACTCTCAGTTCTTAACTAGAGTTGAGCTTCCTTTGGTAGTCTTCTTTACGTGGTGGTAATTTAGCAAGATTTTCATCAAGAAACCCAGCTGTAGTGGCTGGAGATGTAGCCACACAGTCTGCATAGTGCACTGTACTCTCAGGGATGACTTGAAAAGTACTCAGGTCACAGGAATCTCTAATGATGCAGCTGGTTGTCAGTACTGCATTTCCACATACATGGGCTTTGAACTCAATGATATCATTATCTCCCATTTTTATGGCTTGGGAATGACAGCCAGCTTCAAACACATTGTTGATGCCAATGATCTTAGGTTTGGGTTCAGGTTCTGGATCTTCAGTGTCATAGGTGATACTGTCTGGGTGGGCATGTATGATCAGGGCATGTTTTTTATTAGATTGCCTTCACCAGTTTCTCTTGGTCTGGCTTCCACAAGAATTCATGCTTTAGGGTGGATCACTGTCCTAGGTCCTAGGTTTCTGATTTCACTTTCTACACATAGAGCTATTGTAGGAGCAATTTCCACACTATTTTGAGTCTCTTCCACCATAGTACATTGCTGGTTTCCCTTTTTTTGAGACATACTATCCCTATGTTGCCCAGGCCAACACAGGATTTCTAGTTTAAGTGATTCTCCTGCTCCAACCTTCTAAGAATTATAGGTTCATGTCACTGTGCTTGGCTTACTGGATTATCTCTATATATGAAGGAAGGAAGGGAGAAAACCTGTAAACTCAGAATTCTATCTCCAGGAAAATAAAGGATCACTGCAAGTTCAAGGCCAGCCTGAGCTATGTAGAAAATTCAAGATCAGCTTGAAATATTTAATAAGACCTTGTCTGAAAAAAATTAATTTGAGATGGATTATGGATTTAAACTGTAAAACTTCCAGGAGAAACATGGGAACATTTTTATAAATTAGCACATGAAAGGCACAGATTGTAAGGGGGAAAATAGATCAGTTGAATTTCAGCAAAAGTAAAATGTTCCATGCATCAGAAGGCACAATTCAAAATGAATGGAGGCAGGAGGTTGCACATACCTAGAATCCCAGCACTTGGGAGTCTGAGGTAGGAGGACTGCCACAAGTTCAAAGCCAGTTTGAACTACATAGCAAAAACCTGTCTCCAAGGAATGAATGAATGAATAGAAACCAGGCATAATATCACAGACCTGTGTTTCAGCAATCTGGAGACTGAGGGTTCATTCCCCAGTACCAAAAAGAAAAAAGGCAGAAGGGATGTAGGAGAGGGAAGAAGAAATGAATGAAACTAATTGATCATGGTGGTACATGCTGTAATTCTGAGTTTACAGTTTTTTCCTTCCCAGCATTTTGAGAAGCTGAGACAGGAGGATCACGAATTCCAATTCAGCCTGGTGCAAAAAGCAACTTTAAGGCCAGCTTGACCTATATAGCATGACCCTGTTTTTAACAAAAAGGAAAGAAAGGAAATGAGTGGGCCAAGCACTGACTGGGAGCATGTGTCTGCACAAGAACTGACAACCAGAATACACACAACTCTAGGGGAAAGGACAAAATATGATACTTCACAGAAGAATTAAGCACATGAAAATATATTGATTTTCACTAATAAGCAGGAAACTACAAGTAGAAAACAGAGATTCTGTTACAAAACCTCCAGAATGCTGAATTGTAAGGGATTAACAGTGTCACATGGTGACAAGTTTGTAGAGCACTGAACTGCCCTGTGCTGTGGGTGGGAAAGGAGAACAGCTGTTCTCACAGGATCCTTTTCCAACTTGGTGGTGTCATCCCAAGATATTATGGACTGAATAGTTGTGTCCCTCTGAAACTTACTTTACAGAGCTAGGCTACAGAGTAGTGTTTGGAGACAGGGCCTTTGGGAGACAGTAGGCTACATCAAGCTGTGGTGGAGTAGTAAGCAAATACTATATTATTCCACATATACGAAGAACCTAGAGCAGTCGGATTCATAACACAATGGAATAGTTGTTGCCAGGGCCTAAGAAGAGTAAGGAAAGGGGAATTATTGTTTAGTGAGCATACAGTTTTTATTCTACAAGATGAACTGGGTTTGGTGGCACAAATATGGAATCACCACTCTTGAGAGGCTGAGACAGCTTGGGCTGCACAATGATTTCAAGGCCAGCTTACACTATATAATGAGACCCTGTCTCAAAAAACAAAAAGTTATAAATTGGGCAGTGGATAGAGTTATTTGCCATTTTTTCTGTATGCTTTAACTATTTCATAGTCAAAAAAGTGAAACACTAAGAGGCTATGTTGTAATGATGCAAACAGTGTGGTATATTAGCATCTTGTATGAAAATAAAGATGAGTTGTCTGGGAGGTATCAGGTGACACTAGCAAATGAGCACAGGATCCTCACACTGAGCTGCATCCCCAACCTTTTTTGTTTGTTTTTGAAACAGGGTCTCACTAAGCTGCTTAAATTGCCCAGGCTGTGCTCAGATTTGTGAACCTGCCTGCATCACCCTTCATGAGTGCTGGAGTTATAGGCATGGACCACAGTGCCTAGCACCAAATTTATTTTTGATATAAAGTAATCTCACTGGGCATGGTGGCACACACCTATAATTCCTGCACTAAGGCAATTGAGGATGGAGTATTGCTGTGAGTTCTAGGCCAACCTCAGCTTTCACAAACAAGTAATTTCAAAGGCATGGCTTTTATTAAAAGACAAGATTATAACAGATTACCTTTTCATACCATAGCTGACTTTATTTGTGTTTCTATAGACAGCAGTACAGAACAAAAATGGTTCTGAGTGCTGCACTCAGGCCCTTGGGCAGATTACATTTATAGCCAGTGTAAAAGAAGTGGCATATAGGAAATGTGAACTGTGTAAAACAGCCCAATTGGTTCTGCCCCCATCTCACCATGACTTTCAGAAGGAGCTGGAAACATCATGGGGTCTGATCTGAATAAAGTGAATAAAGTGGATGAGGACACACTGACGTTTTCATGAGCCTGCCTTGTTGGTGGCTGGCACTCAGCAGCAATGTATTTTCACTGTATTTTTTTATCACTCTGCAAAGACTCTCACAAAGAGGATTCTAAAATTGTTTCAGAAAGTGGCAAGAACACTGGGTAAAGTGTGTTTGAAGCAAAGTGTGTAAGGGAGATTTATAGCAGTATATCTTACTGTAATAAATTTTTAAAAATATAAACTATCTCAATCACACTTCACATATGTGGACATTTATTTTCAGTTTTGACATTTAAGAACAGTAAAATATTTTGACTTGGGTTTATAACACTGGTACCTATAAGTACTAAGCATTAGAAATAATTTGATTATGGGTTTAAAGAAGTTGTATCTTGCACTCAGGTGATGCAGGCAGGTTTACAAATCTGAGCTCAGCCTGGGCAATTTAAGCTTGTTTGTCATATATTTAGATTTACTGTTTTAGAGCAGGAGCCTAGGAACAAAATTTCTTTTAACATACTTCATGTCTTTTTGGTTTTTGAAGACAGCAGGAAGCAGGGTAACTGAATCCAATGTAGTGTCTATGACCATCAAGATAACATGATATGTACATGTACCAATTATTCTCATTTTTTTAATTAGCAGGCAAATTAAGGACCTTGAGTATTAGTTTTATGATCTGCTAATATATTGTGGCATAAAAGTAGTATAATTATTTAATGTAATTTTTATAATTGAGCACAATTTGCAATGCAGAGTTTCCAACAAAAAATAAAAAAGTGTTTTTCTTGTAGGTATAAAAGGAAGAGAATGTCTCCTGGACTTGATTGCTACATTGCTGGTACTACAGTTTCTTTGCACTGAGTTGGAACAAGATAAAATAATCTTTAAATCATTGATGAAATTGGATGACCCTTCCATTTCCAGGTGTGTGTGAGTTGGTTTTTTGTCACTGTGACAAAAGTAACAAAATCAAGTTAAGAAGCATTTATTTTGGCTCATGGTTTTAGAGGTCTCAGTTATAGCCACTTGGCTCTGTTGTTCAGGGGCCTGTGGTGAAACAGAGCATCATTGCATCCAGGAAGCAAAGAGAAAGTGAAAGAGGAAGTGGCCAGGAACAAATTATCCCCTTCAAGGCATGCCCCCAGCAAACTACTTCCTCAAACTGGGACTCACCTCCTAAATTTTCCCTTTTCCCGTAGCTCATTAAGTTAAGGATCTGTAAAGGGATTAACCCAGTTATGAGGTTAGAGCCCTCATGATCCTTCACCTCTCAAAGACCCACCTCTGAACACTGCTACAGCAGGAATCAACACTTGAATGCATGAGCTTGTAGGGGACATTTAAAATCCAAACCATAGCCAAATGGCAGCACACCTCTCATTCCATCTCTGAAGCATGTAGTCTGTGAGGTCAGAGCCACCTTGGGCTACATGGTGAGATGCTTTCTTCTCAGCCAACCCCCTAAATCCAAAATATAACACAAGTAGCTTTAGCTGTAATAATAAGCAACTTACAGAAGTAATAATAATAAAAAGCAATTCACAGTTTCAACTGTTTCTTAAATAAACTTTTAAAAAGTTACATGGAATTATAGGCATATTCTGCTTTGTAAGTACAAAGATAATTTATTCACAGATGAGAGTTTGCCCACCGCTCTTGGATAGGCAGGGCTGACATGGTATATTTTCCTCCAGATATACAGGCTCTGGGCTCAGACAGCTTAATGCAGCCCAACCTGGAACCCAACTGTCATGGCTCCTGGTTTGGTGCTACAATATTATGTACCTCAGAAGAACCTCACTGTGATTACAGGGACCAGAGGTACTTCTACTTAGATATTTTCTCACTGTTATAGCTATTAGAACAAGTGCTTATACCTTTGAAATTTCTTTTTTTTTGATGGAGTCTTCTTGTGTTGCCTGACTGGCCTCAATTCCTGGGTTCAGGTGATCCTCTTGCCTCAGTCTCCCCAATAGCTGATGCTACATATGCTTAGCACCATGTCTGGCTCTGAATCTGTTCAATGTTTGAACTGCAGCATCATAAAACATTGAGCTCAGATTTTTAAAAGTGATGGATTCTCTTGCTATATTACTATTACAAAAGCAAAATATGTTAGGATGTTATTAAGTAAAGTAATACTTTTAAGTAGCTTCTGTTTATTGCACAATTCAAATTTATTCCACTTTTTATGTTTCATGATGTGTATAACATTAATATAGTATTATATTACTTGGGAGTGTATCAGGAATGTTTTCTTACTAATGAGATGGTTCATCATAAAGCTTAGGGGCAACTGAACATGCACACTGCTCCTGTAATGCTGGCAGAAGCAAAAGGATCCCAAGTTCAAGCCCAGCCCTGACGACTTAGCATAATTAAACCCTGTTTAAAACTGTAAGGGGGACCCAGGAAGAATCTCTGAGGCCTGTGGGGACCAGGAGCCTGCACACAGCTACCAATGATCATCTGGAAACCCACAGTGAGGCATACACAGACAGGAAACTGCATCCAGTGATCCACCCTTATGCAGGAACCATCTCTGAGGCCCTGTAGGGACTGGGAAACTGTGCTCAGTGACCCACCCACGCCCACAAACCATAATGAGGCTCCTGGGGACTGGAAAGCTGCACCCAGTAACCCACCCACACCTGGGATCTATTGCTGAGGTCCACAGGGACCAGGAGTCACCACCTAGAAATCCACAGTCATTCAGGAACCCTTGGTGATATCTGTGGGTACTGAAAGTCCACCCATAGTGACCTGCACACACCTGGGAACCATCTGTAAAACCTGTGGGGACCAAGAGTCACTGCCCAGCAAGAACCCTTGGTGAAACTTGCAGGGACTGTAAGTCTCTACCTAGTAACCCATCTACACATGGGAACCATCTCTGAGGCCTGTGGGAACCAGGAATCAGTGGTCAGCATCCTGAAGTCATCCAGGAACTCTCCCTGAAGTTCCTGGAGTTTGGGAATCTATGCTCAGTGACTTATAGTCATCTGGGAAACCTAAGTGAGGCTTACAGGAATTAGAAATCTGCACCCAGTGACCCACCCACATCCAGGAACCATTTTTGAGGCCCAACGGGGCCAGGAATTTGCACCTATAGACTCATGGTCATCCAGAAACCCACTATGAGGCCTGCAGGGACTGGAAGCTGTGTTCCATGACTCACTCACACTCAGGAACTGTAGGCGAGGGACCTGGAAACTGGAAAGATGCACCAGCAATCCACCCACATGTAGGAATGCTCCCTGAGGGCTGCAGGGACCAAGATTCTGTGCCCAGAGACTTGCAATCATCTAATAACCCTCAGTGAGTCCACAGGGACTGCGAAGCTGCATCCAGTGAGCTGCCCACACTGGAGGAACTGGAGATGAGGCTCCCAGGGACTAGGAAGCTGCACCCAGCACACCACAGTCATCTACAGGAGACATGGACGTGGATTAATTTGGAAAATACACACTTGAAATTTCTGAAATGATAGCAGTGGAAGTAAAGAAATGCTCCAGAAAGCTGTAAAGGAAATTGGATCAGAAATAATGTCTCAAGTAAAAGCAGAAATGTTAAAAACAGAATGAAAGAATTGGTGAGTATATCCAAAAACTACATAGATTCAAAAAAATAGAGGAGCATAGAAAAATGATAGAATCCTTGAGTGAACAATACGGGAAGCAGTTAGAATACATGAAACAGATTCAAGGAGATATCCAGGAAATCAAAAATACCATTGAAAGCTGTCAAAACTGCATAAATGCAATTGAAGACAGACTCTCAGACCTTAAAGACAGGATTGCAACTAGTGACCATGAAAGGAATCAGCTTTTAAAAATAACAAGAAATCAGGAAATAATTCAACAGCAGCAAGATGATACAAAGAGAAACAATATAATCCTGATAGGTGTCAACAAAGAAGAAGACAACACAAATGAAATGAAAAGATTATTTGCAAAGCAATAGCAGAAAGTTTCCTAAACATGGGAAAAGAACTAGACGTGAAGATAAGTGAGGCATATAAAAATGCAATTAGTCAGAACCAAAATAAATCTTGACATATAATAATCAAGAGCCCATATATTCAACAAAAGAATAGAATATTAAAAACTACTAGAGAAACAAAAAGATCACTATAAAGGAAAGCCTGTCAGAATCACAGCAGACTTCTCAACATAAACCAAGTCAAGAAGAGCATATAGTGAAGTATTTCAAGTACTGAAAGAAAACAACTTCCAACCCAGATTGATGTACCCTGCAAAACTATCCTTCAAAATCAGTGGAAAAAATATGATAGTTAAACCATAAAGGACTGACAAACTTTATGACCACACAACCAATCCTACAAAGAGTACTGAAAAACATTCTAGAAAGAGAAAAATGACCAAAATTCCCAGAACAATGACAGAAAGAAACTAACAAGCAGGACAAGCAATTCAATGGAGGAGAAAAGTATGAAACCAACAGCAGAAAGACAACATGACAAAGAGAAGCCAATACATATCAGTTATAACCATTAATATAAATGGTCTCAATTCACCAATCAAAAGCAACCAACTTGCAGAGTGGATCAAGCAACATTATCCAACAATATGTTGTATACAAGAAACATTTAACTAAAAAGGAAATTCATAGACTGAAAGTCAGAGGATAAAAAACCATACCCCACACAACAGAACTCAGAAAAAAGCATGGGTAGTGATTGTTTGTGGACAGTGAGAGCTTAAAATCAAGAATAATCAAAAGAGATAAAGATCATTGCATACTTATTAGGGAAAACCTGGAAGAGATAATAATCATAAATATATATGCCCAAATAAGGGAGCATCCACCTACATAAAATAAATACCAATAGATGTGAAAAATCAAATAAGCAATAACAAAATTGTAACAGGAGACCTTAACACCCCATTGTCACAAAGAGGTCAACTAGGCAAAAAATAACAGAACTGAATCAAACTTGTGAACAAAAGGACTTTGTAGATGAGCACACCCAACAATATCAGAATACACATTCTCAGCTGCACATGAAACATTGTCTAAAATAGACCATATGCTAGCCCATATAACATGCTTAAGTAAATGCAAAGAAATTGAAATTACACCATGTATATTATCTAACCATAGTACAATGAAATTGGAAAGTAATGACAAATTGCAAAAGCTCCATAAATACATGGAAATTAAATACAGCTCTACTCAACAACCAATGGGTCACAGAGGAAATTAAAGAAGTTAATATCTACAAGCAAATGAAAATGTAAATGCAACTTACAAGAACCTGTGGACACATTGAAAGCAGTCCTCAGAGTGAAATTTATAGTGGTGAATTCTCATAACAAGAAAATAAAATGAGCTCAAATAACCTAATGGTATACCTCAAACTTACAGAAAAAGAACAACAAATCAAATCCAAAGCCCAAAGAACAGAGGAAATTATAAAGATCAGAGCAGAAATTAATACAACTGAGACTAAGAAAACAATACAAAGAATTAATGAATGGAAAAGTTGGCTCTATGAAAGAATAAATAAAATTGATAAAACCCTAGCCAACCTTATAAAAAGGAAACAAAAACTCAATTTCATGCAGTAAGGTATGAAAAGAGTGAAATCATTACAGATGCTGTAGAAATGCAGATCATCAGTACCTACTTTGAAATCCATTACTCTCATAGGATCAGAAACATAGAAATAATGACCAGATTCCTAGAAACATATGAATTACCAAAGTTGGATCAAGAAGATATAAAATTTCTGAGTAACTCAATACCAGTTAATGAAATGGAAAACATAATTAAGAACTTAACCAACAAAAAAGTCAAGATGCTGATAGATTCACAGCTGAATTCTGTAAAAAAATTAGAGATTATTTAATACCAGTACTCTTCAGACTCTTTAATGAAATTAAAAGGAAAGCAATTCTTCCTAATTCATTCTGGGAGGCAAATATTACCCTGATACCAAAACCCAACCAAAAGAAAATTCCAGGCCAACCTCTCTAATGAACATAGATATAAAAATCCTCAATAAAATACTAGTAAACAATGCAGCAAATCATCAAGAATATTGTATACCATGACCAAGTGAGATTCATCCCAGAAATGCAGGGATGGTTCAACATATGCAAATCAATAAATGTAATACACCACATCAACAGAGCAAAAGACAAAAATCACGTGATCATCTCAATAGATGCAGAGAAAGCTTTTGATAAATTCCAACTCTCACTTATGGTTAAAAAAAATTAGAGAAAATTGGAATAGATGATATTTACCTCAATTTGATAAAAGCCATGTGTAACAAACCAACAGCCAATATTATACTTAATGATCAAAAAATGAAAACATTCAATCTGAAATCAGGACCAAAACAAGGTTATCCTTTATCAGTATTCCTGTTCAATATACTTATGGAAACATTAGCCAGAGAGACAAATAAAAGGAATAAAGATAGGAAAGGAAGTAGTTAAATTATCATTATTCATAAATGACATGATATTCTACATAGAATTCCCCAAAGACTTCACCAACAGACTTCTAGAATTAATAAGCAAATTCAACTGCATAGCTGGGTACAAAGTCAGTACTCAAAAAGTCAGTAGCATTGCTGTGCATGACAAACTCTCTGAGAGAAGAATTAGGGAAATTGCATCCTTCTAACAAAAGAAGTAAAAAATTTATACATTGACAATTACAGTGCTCTGATAAAAGAAATTGAAGAGAAATTCAGAAATTGGAAAGATATCCCTTTTTCATGGATAGGAAGAACCATTGTGAAAATGGCTATACTCCCAAAACTGTTCAAAGATTGCATGCAGTCCCAATCAAAATGCCATTATCATACCCCACAGATCTAGAGAAAACATTCCTAAAATTCATCTGGAACTATAAGAGATCTAGAATGGCAAAGGCAGTCCTGCAAAACAAGGACAAGACAGGAGGCATCACAGTCCCAAACTGGAAATTATACTACAAAGTTGCTGCAATAAAAGGAGAATCAATGGAACAGAACAGGGAGAATCAGTGGAACAGAACACAGAACAGAAGATACAGAGGTAACACACTCAGCCGCCTTATCATTGACAAAGCAGCTAAACATCATCACTGGAAGAAAGACACCCTCTTTA
>PVLA01020417.1:0-10302 GCA_004027455.1 Hydrochoerus hydrochaeris
ATATAGAGAAACACATATGTCACTGGTTTCAGACATGCCCGGAGGGTCTTGGCTTATGTCTACTTCAGGTAATAGAAGACAGTTGGCTCTCCATATCCATAGGTTTCTCATCAGTATATTCAGCCAAACATGGACTGAAATATTTTTAATTGCATTTTTATGGACAATGAACAAACTTTCTTCCCATTAAAAAATAATACTATAGAATTATTGTTAATGTAGTATCATCTCCCCAAATAATACAGTATAGCAATGATTTATATAACATTTACATTGCATTGGGCATTATAAGTAATCTAGAGATGATTTAAAGAATGTGGGAAGAGGTACATAGATGGACTGATATAAAGCCATTTGATGTAAGGGCTGTGAACATCCTTGGCTTTTGGTGTGATGGGGCAGTGGAGGAGAGGGTCCTGGAATCAGTCCTCCAAAGACGCCAAGAGAGACAATGGCACCTGGTAATTTCTACAACTTGGATTTTCAGAAGACTAACATTTTGTCCAGGAATAGCTCATATTAAATACCACACTCAGCCTTTAATTCTAACATTCAGAAGATGGAGGAAGAAGGATTATGGAGAGTTCAAGGCCAGCCTGGGCTACATAGTGATGTCAAGTCTAGCTTGAACTATATAGTGAGATCCCGCCTCAAAAATAAATAAATATATACGATAAAATAAAATCAAAATGAAACCAAATACCATATTTTCAGTGGCCCTCTGACCTCAGGCTGGTGCTATACTAGCAGTCACCAAACTTCACTATTCCTTTTCTCAATTTTATGTAAAGTGCTAATGTCTGATGTCTTACTGATTTGTCTTTTGCCTGTCCCATTTCTCCTGTCCCTGAAATAGAAAGTAAACTTCATGGAAGAAAGACTTGCTTGTTCATAGTGGTGACCCCAGATGCTGGAAGAGTACTTAGCACATAGATGGTCTTGATAGACATATAGAGTGAACAGATAAAAATCACTGGAAAACATGGTCTAAAATAAGTTATATGAGTATTATATCTGGCTTATTTTGTCTTTTTAAAACAGAGTCTTGCTATGCAGTTCAGGCTGGCCTGGGCTCACTTTGTAGCCCAGGCTGGTCTTGAACTTGCAACAATCCTCCTGCCTCAGCCTCCTGAGTGCTGGGATTACAGGAGTGTGCCACCACTCCCAGCCCTTATATCTGGCTTCTTGCCTGTGAATATTCATAATACTTTGTGCACTTGACACCTTTATGAACTAATGAACAATTATGTTCCGCCTTCAAAGATGAAACAAACAGCCTATGGTGAGCTATGAATCATGATCAGGTCTAGGCTACAACAGTTGAGACTAACTGCAAGAGGACATGTTAAACCACTTTCTGGGGTGAGTTCTTCTATACCTGTTAGAATTTACAATTTCAGGGCAAACATAAATAAACCTCAATGTCTTTCAACTTGGATTGTTTGATGCTTTAAAATCACCTCTGTTTCTTTTCTTTCTTTCTTTTTTTTTAAATCTACTGGATCCACTCATCTTTTAGTTTCAGGGCCTGATTCATGAGCTTCTATAGATCCACTTATAAGCTCAGTGAGCATTTAGCTTTGCCAGCATTGGAGTGAAAGGGGGTGATTGAAGGCTCATAACTTGTTTTCACTGCTACTTTCAGATAATTTCCAAGAGCACCATCTAATAAGAAGTAGACTCTATTTCTTAATTCTTCATCTGAACAGAAAATATAGTCTATTTTACTTCTTGGTTTTTTATTTTCTTCTTGATTTATCACTTCCACATTAAGAGTTATCTGCAAAATAAAGAAAAGCCAATCATTCACCTTTACATTTTACAGGCAGAACGCACCCAACATGAAGTCATGTGTAGATGTTAACAGGCTACGTAACCCCACCAAGTCTGTAATTGTTCATAGTTCTAAAAAAATGATATATATGCAGTATCAATTGTAGACAACTGATATAATAATTGCTAAACTTTTTAATATAAGCCTGTGTTATGGAAACCTTATAAAGTAAATGAGATTTTTTCATTTTCTTCTTTCTCAGTAAAATAGAACAGTCTCAAAGTTCTGGCTCCAGTGGGTTGGTGGTGCAAGGATGTCAAGGATGATACCTCTGCGCTTCCAACTCTTCCAGTGAACTCATTCTTGTCTCATGATTTACTGTCACTAAAATACTTTCTGAAAACAATTAATTTAGAAGAAGATTTAGGGATAAACCAGTAATGTCCATGTTATGAAAAACTAGTTTTGCAGAAAAAAAATCATGTCTCCAGGATCTAACACTTTTAATAATGTAAACCACTATTTTAAAAACATTGAATCTCCTTATCTACCAAATAGATCAAGTTCAATAGTCCTAGACCTCTAATAACTAAGTAAAGGCACATTTTATCTCTCTGAACTTCAGAGGTCTTTTTTTTTTAACCAGGAGTGAAACTCAGGACTTCACAGTTGTCAAGCAGGCACTGTGCTGCTGAGCTACATCCCCTGACCTGAGCTATGTCCCCAGCCCATGTTTTTTGTTTGTTTATTTGTCTTTTGTTTTTCTTTTTGAGGTTTAAACTTGAAATTTTCTTTCATGCTAAATTCCCAAAAACCATATGGAGAAAGTTAAAGAGCATGTTTCTTTCAGTGTTGCCTTCCCCTGGCTTCTGTGACTCCAAAAGAATGCATTTCAGCTGTGTTTCATCATTGAATTCGGAAGTCTTGAAACATATTCACAAAGATGAAAGTCCACTATAACCTTGAAGGATGAACCTCAACTACTAATTACTTTATTTATTGATATACTTGTTTTCTTTGTATAAATGTGAGGTGAGCAACATCATTCTTTGATACCCATATTCTTATTTTGTTTTTCTTTTTGAGGTGAAACTTATCAGAGATAAACAATTTAACTTATTCATCATCTTCTGCTTATTGGTGATAAGACTGCCTAAAATCTCCTCTCTTAGCAAATTTTTGATATGCTATACAATACTAGGTACACTCCTCCTGCAATAGATTTATTTATTCTATTTAACTACATATTTATACCCTTTGATCTACCTTTTTCATTTCTTTTTTTTCTTTACCTTTGGTTACCACCATTCCAAAGATTTATATATTTGACTTGTATTTTTACATTATACATATAACGAGATTGTATCTTTTTCTTTCTATGACTGGTTTTTGTTTCATTTGGCGTAAGATCCTTCAGTTTCATTCATGTTGGCCTATGAGCAGAATCTCTGTTTTGCTTTTAAGACTGAATAACATTTTATATATATATATATATATATATATATATATATATATATATATATTATATGATAATTTCTTTATTTATGGACACTTGACTTATTACTATATTTTGGTAATTGCAAATAATGCTGCAACTGATATGAGAGCACATAAATCTTTATGGGTTGTTGATTTAATTTCTGAGAAAGATAGCTTGGCTATAAGATTTTTCTATTTTCAGTTTTTTTGAAGAAGTTTCATACAATTTCCATAGTGGCTGTGCCAATTTACATTTTCACTTCTGTGGAGGGATAAGGGTTCCCTCTTTCCCATATCCTCATCAACATTTTTAATCCCTTGAGTTTTTTTACAATAACTAAACTATATCTTTTCAAATTGACCTGACCTGATGCTAAATTATGAATAGGAAAAATTATATTAAATTTAGACTCCCTTATATTCAAATGCTGTTTAGTGTTTTCACATATATTCCTAACTTAAAATTATTTTATCTTGATGATACAGCCAACAGGACCTTTATGTAGATTAGAAAACTGAGCATAAGGATATTAAGTAACTATCTCTTAGGTTTAGGCTATACCCTGGTTTCAGAATCCCAGCCCACTGTGTTTTTTCACATAGTCACAGAATCACCCCAACTCAAAACAAGCAGTGATATAGAGCCAAATTAATGTTCTTGTCCAAAAACTCAAGAGTTCATGACTGTAGATATGTTAATGCTTCTGTGACTTATTTTTCAAAAAGATTGTTACACTTTCCTTTTATTTATTTATTTATTTATTTATTTACTCTCTTTTTGAGATAGGGTCTCTCTATGCAATTCAGGCAGGCCTTGAGCTCACTTTGTAGCCCAGGCTGGTCTGGAACTCACAACAATCCTCCTGTCTCAGCCACCCAAGTGCTGGGATTACAGGCATGAGCCACCATGCCCGGCCTACATTTTCATTTTAAAAGGGTATGAAATTTCTATCTGAAGAGGTCATATCACCAACTGGTTTCATTCCTTACATAGCCATTAGGTCTTCCCAGTCTTCAGTTTTTATTAAACAGTGTCGTTGAACCAGAACTCACTGATATCTATGTCATCTCCAGCTATACAAGTCTATAACCCTGTGGTTCTTACATGCTTATTCCTTGCTTTATCTTTTTTCTTTTTATGAAACCAGGTTATCCTAAGAAAATGGTAATTTTAAACTGAAAAGTTTGCTATAATCTACAAAGTAATGAAAGCTGTGAGGACTCACGGTTTCTCTCAGATCAAAAGCATTATCTTATAAGACAGTCCTTGTTATTGTGCCCTAAGAGTGTTGCTTCTTTTTACAGGGAGGATGGGTTCTGAGTCATAACCACAAGATCAGTCCTGTGCCCGGGAGTCTGATGCACCTTTAAGCAAGTCTATTTCCTTAAGAGACAAAGTTGACACCTTTCTGGCCCCTTGCTGTCAGCTCACTTTCACAGACTGGTAGGCCTGCCAAAGATAAAGATGACTTTTTAAAAACAACTACTATCTGAGAGGATATGCCATTAACTCAAACCATTAGTCAGCTCTTTACATGTGGATTATAATTTTTAAAAATGTTTATTCCTTCTAATACAGCAATTAGCATTCTCAGAAACTAAGCATATTACCTTTTTATGCTTAAGAACAGAATCTTAAGAACAGAAGTGTCTAAGACAAATAGTAATGTTTATGAACAGAAAAAGGAAAATGACCACATTTTTCAACGTTTGGGAAATGGCTACATAAAATATAGCATGTAGGCTCTTTTGACAGTACGTGCAGTGACACAATCATGGGGGAATTGCTTCTGATAGATTAGTAAAATAAAAAACACAGTACAAAGAAATATACTCAAAAGGAAAAATGATGCATGTGTCAGAAAAGCAAATAAATATAAGAAGAAACCTGGCAATGACGCTGTGCTGATGAGCCTTCAAGTAACATTTATTTATGTTTATTTGTTTGTTTGTTTTCTTTTGAGACTGAGTGTCATTATGTAGTCTAGGCTGGTCTTGAATTAATGATCCTCCTGCCTCAGCCTTCTGAGTGATGGTATTACAGGTGTGTGCCACTACATTGCTATTCATATATAGCTGATGATAATCAATATAACTTTGAAAAATATTTAAGTGTAATGCCTAGATGATCCCCCAGTGACAATGAAAATTGCCTATGAATACACACCTGCCCACCACTGACCCTTGTCATAAGAGAAAAGGAAATCCCCTGACTGCTTAGGAATTCTATTTCTTCAAAGTGAAAAGAAATGGTTAAACATGATTGTTTCCCAGAACTCTTTCAGCTCTAAGCTATGATGCTTAATGGACTGCAAGGAGCACTGTAATTAGGACTGAAGCTCTATGATTATTGGTCCTCTCCATTGCACTGAAGAGGCTGGCATGCTGTGGGGTAGCTGACCATGGGACAAGCCAATGGATTGGTGTGTCTGCTTAATGAGCCAGCTATACTTTCTCCCTGAGGGTTCGCTTCCCATCATGTTTTTTCCCTTTGTTCAGAAGTGTTTGACATGAACCAGTAATTTCACCCTTTGCATAACAGTAATGTTATGATACATTACATGTGAATGATATTTTATGATAATAAAAGTTTTCACACATGATAACAGTGCAAGTACACACAGTAGCTCCTCGGGACGTCACTGGACTCCCATCACCTTTGCTTTTGTAAGTCAGCTTCACAGTCCTTCCCTTTATAAAATTCACATCTTTAACCCTGCTTCATGTAAAGACTAAAAGTTTTCAGTTTTGGCAAGGGCATGGCACATCCCTTATTATGTTGACATTGGATCCGAACAGATCCAATGTCAAATAAAGCCATATAGAAGAAAATCCGGATCACTAACACCACCATGGGCAAACAGTATGCCCCAAATGATTCTTTTTTGGCCTGTACTTTCATCAGATGTTTGGCAGAGTGATTTGCTGGGTGAGAAGTAAGAAAGTTGACCTCCAAAAACCAGCTTTAGAGCCTTGTTTCAGCCCATGAGCACAAGTGAAAGTGGGATTAGTACGGGACTCTTACCCTGAATCTGCATCATGCGTCCATTGTAGCCAAACATACTTAGTCTGACACATACTTGCTGTTAAAGATAATTTCTTTCCCTGCATGGGAAAGCTATCCTTAGAGCTCATAGACATCACCTATTTCTAGATGTCAGTTACTCATTTAAAAAGCACACCCTGGATTTCTATTAGGGAGCCACACATTGTGGCAGTGTGGGGAGAAGTACACAGTCTGCACACATAGTAAATACCAAGTGAGTAAAAGACAAAGTGATATAGTCAGAGGGCTATGAGAGCCAAAAGTGGTGTTGTGTGGTCATTGGCCTGACAAAAAGGGCCTCAGTGATATTATTTTCTTTTTTATACATTTTAGTTCATCTTTCCATCTGATTGGTGGTGTGTCTACTTAGGATGTTTCTCCATGGGGCTTCAAGGTGCCTCCTAGGTACTTTGAAGATCCCAGTTATAAACACCTGGACCAAACATAGAAGCCTCCAGGAGACTGTCTTGTCAATAGCCACCTCACAGCAGGCAACAAACCAACATGTCCGATAATATGGATGCCCTGGGGTCTTCAGTCTCCTAATCTTGCAATGCTGTTCCTGCTGGTGACTTCTGAGAAGTGTGACACTAGTCCAGTCACAAAAGCTGAGAAGTGACTTCTGCAGTGGGTTTTGGGATTTCGAGTAGAAAGTTATTGGGACACGGGAGAACTATGGCATCCAGCTTTATCACCCTTTACGGGACAAATCTTTTTTGTCACTCAGCTTCTGGTTATTTATAACCTGAAATCAACCAAAGTTAATCATTTTAGGTGGCTCCTAAAAAACACTTTTGGTCTGTTCCAGGCCTAAGTATTCACTCTAATGGCAATAACAAAAAATACAGTTACTTTCAACCTCGAAACTTATACATGCTTTCTCAACATTCCCACCTTCCCTAAATCACCAATCCCTTCAATTTTGCTCAAGTATCAGCTAACTGAGCTTTTCATAGCTTTTGATTAACATTTCTCTGAATAGCTTGAAGTTTTCTTCTTTCCCAAAATTCTTCCAGGGAATTTTCTTGTTTCGTATTTTTGTCAACCACTTCAAGTCACATCAGAAAACAACTTTTGTGTTCTTATTACTCTATTCTCACTCTAAGATGTCATAATTAGCATCTATACACATGTACATTAGAGCAATCTAGTATTCCAACTGTCTTTATGGCAAGAAGTACAATCATGATACATTAATAGCCCAAAAGAGAGGCTGCTAGTCTCACAGCTACTATTCTTACATGGAAGATTCAGGCGAGGGAAAGAATATAAACAAGGTATTGAAGCCACTGAGAAAGTCATTTGTTATGGTTTAAATATGAAGCATTCCCCAGAGATTCATCTATTGAGAGCTCAGTCCCAGATACAATAATGTATTAGGTTCAGCTGCTTAACATGGGATTTTCAAAGTACCTAAAATAGGCACCATGGAAGCTCTTTTCAGCCAGTTTTAAACAGAGACAGCACCAATCTGTAGACTTGAAAAAGTGAACTACAGGGAAGGATCCATCCACTGCTGAGTTCATGGCTGATGGTGTGTTGGGAGGTGGGGGTCAGTTGGAGGAAGCAGGCCCTAAGTGCATGCCTTTGAAGTGTGTCTTGTCCTGGCCCTTTTCTCTCTCCCTGACTCTTTCACCCTCTTTGCTTCCTGGCTGCCCCTGTGTGAGTAGCTTTCTGCCCCCATGAGGTTTCTGCCTCACCATTGGCCTAAATGCAATGGAGGCAGCCACCTGTGGGTCAAAATCATGGGACAGAATAAAACTTTCATGCTTTAAGTCATTTCTCTTAGGTATTTGCTCACAGTGACAAAAAGCCAACTAATCACCCATTCATTCATTCATTTAACATTTACTGTGTACTGAGTACTGTCCTAGGAACTACAGACAGAGTGGCAGAGGCACAATGAATGGACTTTTCCTCTAAAGTAGCAGTCAAATCCAATAGGAAGCTGTAAAGATGATGTGGATATGTAAAGATGAGGAACATGCTAGTTACCTGGAATTGTCCCACACCCCATATATACATGACTGAAATTCTACATTGTACTTTCTAAGTATATGCAGATACTAGGTGTCACCAAAAAATAAGCTGGGCATGGTGGTACACGGGTGTAATTCCATCACTGTGGGAGGCTAAGGCAGGAGAATTCCAAATTTGAGCCAGGCCAGGGAAACTTAGCAAAAACAAAACAAAACAAAATGAAACCAAAAAAAAAAAAAATGAGAGGAAGATGGCACATAGCTCAGGGAATCACAGAAGCCATAGGAGTCTGAGTTGGGTGTACAAAAAACTAGCCAGCTTCCCTTCTCTTTGAGAAGTGTAGACAGGTAATGTAGATATATTGAGAAGTAATATAATAAAGCTGAGGAGATGCGAGGAAGGTTCATTATACTTAATGACAAAGACATAGAAAGAAAGAGGGCTAGAACTTCAGCAAAAGTTCGTTCATATGGAGGTTGGCTAGATTAATCGGGAGGAGAGCATGGGGGTGATACAAAGAGAAAGCTATAAAGAGATCACCATGACCTGACTGGAAGACTTTAGGAGAGAGCACACAAATGCTGACCTACATCTGGCATCAGAGAAGGGGCCCCGTGCTGTTCTTGCTGGTAGTGGCGGGAAGGCTGTGAAGCCCATCATTATTAAAATCCTGGGCCCGACATCCAGGGGAAGAGGCTCCAGTCACCACTCCATCATCCACCAGCCAAGGCATTGCAACTTGGTAAGCCTGTTTCACTGGAACTGAAAAGAGAGAAAATAATTGTACCACATGTGTTTAACTTTAATGAGGAAAATAAATTGTGCCCCTTAAGTGTTTAGCAGAATGTTTTACTCTTAGTAAATATCAATAAAAGCACAGGGATTCTGGGAGCTGGCAGGGAATGGACATCTTCAAGACTCTAATCTTCAAGGAATAAAGGATGCTAAGGAGAGACAGACAGCAGTGGAGACTTAAGAGAGGAATAAACGGTAAATGAATTAAGGAATAGAACCAAAGTATTTTGCAAAGTGTTTAAAGCACTTGGTGTGAGAATCAAACCTCATTTAAACCTGTTATTCATGTCTAATCTGAACTTCAACATTTTATTTTTATTCTGCCATAAATATTTTCCTCCTCTCCTCTTGTAGTACTCTAAAAACCAGGATTGCTTTGGGATGGGAGACTGAGTTAGGAGTGAGAAGTCAGAACTAACTGGTGATGTGTTTGCTGCTACTAAACTTGGCACTTCCGAAATACACCTCCCTGGATAACTCAGCACCTCCCTGGGAATAAAATGTTTTATTTAACCGAGGAAAATGATAGCCATGCTAAGCCTCTCAGATTGGCCCATGCCCCTTACATTCCAGGAATTCCAGGTTAAATAATTTTTTACCTGAAACTTACTCTTAGCTCTATCACCAGGACCACAGAGTAGAGAATTACCCTCATTTGCATTGGCATTTTGCTATCGCCTTTATATCTGTTTCAGAATCTTGCTGTTTTTGTAAAACTATTTTTGTCCTTAAAAATATTTTTCACTACCTTTTGGGAATTTTTACCAACTGTATAATTAAGAATAAGTCTCTTGATTTTTTTAATAGGTCCAATCTTGAAGAGTAGAAGAAATGTAGAGATTTGTTTTCATTTTTTTATTTGTTAAGTTATACCGTTTAGTTTTTCACAATATTGCTGATCATTGTTTCAGATTCTTTCTCAACCCAGCGGATTCCCTGCCCTCACAGTGTCCTCTCTCAAGAGGTTTCCAGCATTTGGAGGTATTACGCCTATTGATGTACAAACAACTGACTTCCTTCACTTGTTCGTTTTCAATGCAGGCACTAGTTCTGTTTGCATTTAACCTCAATCAATGGACTTATCTTTGCTTCTGTTCAGTTATCTCTCTCAGCAACAATTGGATTCTTTATCTCTATAGCTCAGTGGGTAAAAGGACACACTGCCCTGGTCTGCTGCTTGTTTAATTTCAAAAAGTTGCATTTTCTAATCACTTTACAGTAGACCCAA
>PVLA01020418.1:0-10303 GCA_004027455.1 Hydrochoerus hydrochaeris
AAATTGATGATGTGCTGCAGATGAGTTTCTCTGTAATTTATTATACATGGTGCCAACGCAAGCACTCTGTAATTCACAGTTACAGCAACTTAAATAAGAGATCGGTATCAATGACCAGAAGAAAATTCTATATGCTAGTAAAGAAACTGTTGCTTTATACATAATTTCAAATTTAGAGGAATTTCCTGATTTTCTTGAAATAAAATAATTGCCTTCTATGTACTTTTATCACCAACACAGTTAGATTACATATAGAAATGCTTAAATTTAGAAATAAATGATGTGTGATGTTTCATATGATTTAGCATAAAAGCAATAAAACTGGTACTTTATTGTTACTCATAATAGCCATATCATGGAAGTGTTCTATATGTCCATCAACAGATGAATGAACAAAGAAAATATGGTGTTTATACACAATAGAGTACTACTCTGCCATAAAATGATAAATTTGATTGTTTGTAGGATAATGGGTGGGACTTGAGATACTAACATTAAGTGAAATAAATAAAACACACAAGCTTATATATTCTACAATGTCTCTTACATGAGAAACCCAAAATATGCTATGATTATATTTTCAAGGACAAACCTAAATTGAGTCCTAGATTTTCAAATACTTCTTTCTAGTGTCTCACCATCATATCTTGGCTTCAATGCTAAAGGGCAGCACAAAGTACTGAGGTGTATAAAAGACCAAACTACAACTTCAGCAATGCTATTTTTACTGAGCAAGTTGATCTGATTAAATAATTTGGATTCTGCCAGCATTGCTCTGTCAAGTGTGCCATGAACAATCAATCCTAGGAAAAGCTGATTAGACACTAATGGTTGGACTGGGCATGAGAAATTTCTCCTTTGATGAGATTCTTCCAGGTGGAAATGTGGTATATGCACCTTCTTGGCAAAGGATGTTGTCTCTAGATCAACAGCAGCAGTGCCAACTGCTTTGGAATGATTCAGAATGTTGAGCTAGTATCCAGTTGGCAACCTTGAATATCTTGGAGTTAACTCATTATTTCATTGATTGTTTTAGGGTGTAGGCCATTTTATCATTGACTTAGTAGAAAATGTCAAGGGTTAACACACATTCTTTGTTATGCTGTTTACTAAATGTACTCTTTTCTACTGGTAACACTTTTGTGGTTGAGATGGTGGAACTCACTGACACACCAATGTGTAAATCTCTATGAAACCACCATTCACAATGAGGTTGTTGGAAATAAAGTAAATTTCTTCCAATGTCAATATCTTACTGGCTACCATTTTGTAAGTAGAAGTTTAGGAAATCAAAGATTTTTTATTAATTCCATCAATTATGATAAAATGCTGGAGTATTGAGTGAGTTTTAAATCCACCTGACCCAGGAGTGGGATATGCTTGCCCAGGGATTTTCCAAATGGAACTCTTGAAGGACCAGGTATATACTGTCTGACACCTCTGTCCACTTCAGGGTAGAGAAAGAAAATGCCTCGTGGTTTTGATGCTTTTTACATTTCAGAACAAATTTTCTAAGGGACCTCAGATTACCTAACCAATGAAAACAGAAACTGAAGTAGCAAAGATTTGGAGCAAAACAGAGACAGAGTCAAGGAGGGTTCATCAAACAGTGCAATCAGAGGACAAAGAGCTGGAAAAGAAAAACATTTGACTGAACATACCAAAGTTGATTCTTCAGTTTACCTCAGGGTTGGCTTGCCAAAGAGCTGTCAGCAGATGGGGTGTGAAGACCTTTGGCAAAGAAGATGCAGCAAATACAATTCGCCTGGAGCACACAATAAGTTTGCTGAATTCCATAACATAAATTTAACTTTCAGATATATCAGTAGGAGGCACAGAGGATTCATAACTGAATAAACCCACACACTCAGAAAAGTGTGTGGGAATTTAGAGAGTGAGACATGCTGTTGTAAAAATCACTCATATGGTAAAAATATTCAGACCGCTATTATTGTTACTTTCTCAAAAATAGAGTTGCGGGAGGAAAAGCAATTTAGAGGTGAAAAGCATGGGCCCAGAGCTCAATGTGAAGTCTTTTGATGTCTTTATGATTTTTGTTTGTTGCTGTTGTTGGGTTATTTTGTTTTGTTTTGCATGAATTACCTTGAAGAGAAAAATTCTTTAGTAACTTTTTGGTTCTGAAACTGTAACTTTTCTTAAAAGTACAATTTTAAAAATATGATTATTTTTGCTTCCCTTCTACCTGTCTTTCCTTTTTCTATGCTATCTCAGCACCATCTGTTTCCTGAATATTTATTCCTCAGGTCTTGCTTGTTGCAGCTGATATTGAGTTTTGTGGCTTTTGTCTCAGCAAAATCTATATCCTAAGGGAATTATGTAGAAGTGTTTCACATTCCTGCTTCACACATGCAGCTGTGTAAGACTTAGTCCATATTGTTTACCCTAAAAAGAATTAAATTTCTGCATTATGATTTCCTAACTTACAGGCAGGTGATATGGGTGGTGGTTAGGTAATATTTTAAGATTGTGATAACACAGCAAATGAGCACCTAGTTTGGAGGCCTAGAGCATTAGTTTTAATTGTATCTCTCTGTTACTATATATATATATATATATATATATATATATATATATAATTTATTCACAATTTGCATATAATTATAAAGGAGTTAGCTTTATTGAATTGGTATGATTTTTTCTCTTAGAAAATTCTAGTCAAAGGATAATAGCTTCTGAAAATAATTTAAAACAAAGTGTATTGGAAAATAACAAAATGTAAATGAAATAATTAGAATCAAGGAGACCAAACTATGCATTCTTCTGATCTAGGTTTCCAGATGTGTCTTGAGTCAGTATGTCAAATATCCAAGGTTATGCTTTTCTGTTCTCTCTACTTTAATAGCTATTCATTCTTCTTAAAGAAATGACTATTTTATTTTTCTCGGTTTGTTTGTTTGTTTCAGAAATGCTCTTTCAGTTAATGTAAATTCACCCCTCCACAAGTAAACATGTTCCCATTATTTGTAAGCTCTTTGGCTCACCATTTTCTAACTCTTCTGATAGAACAGAACAAAGAATAATGTAAATTAGTAAAAGTGGTTAAATGATCGTCAATGCATTCCTTACGTGTCAGCCCCAATCCCATAATCTAGAGTGCTGTGCCACTCTTTCAAACTCTCATATCTGATATCTCCCACCCCACGCATGGGACCACTTTTTATTACAAACTAGATCATTTTGGTGTTTTTTGAATAATCAAGAATACCTATCACATCTGTACCTTGATCTCACCTCTGCCTACTTCCCAGAAAACTTCCCCTTTAGAAATTCCAATGGCCATCAGATTCCCACTTCTCAACTGTTTCTCCTGCTATGCAACAGGTGGCAGCTGTAACATAGGTTAAAACATCATGACTGCTCCGAACCCTGTTGGACTTCTCCAAAAATGGAACAAAAATGTGCTGCCCTTTATGTCTCATTTATTATTTATGATTTTCATGAATAAACTGTTAAATGAATCCTTCTTTCTCTATTACTTTCAGCACTTCTTACATTCCATAGAGTTGTAACTTTTTCTCTACGGGTCTAGAGTACTTTTTCTCCCAAGTTGTTGGTTCTTTTTTTTTTTTCCTCTGTCTCCTGGTATAAGAGTCAAACTGCTGACCTCATGCTTGCGAGGCAGGCACTATGCTGCTGAGCTATATCCCTGGCCCCAGTTGTTTGTTCTTTTACCTTCCAATATGTTTCTAACAGTGGCTTCTTGGGACCTTTCCTAAAGTGTGACATTTGGATTTCATTTATGGCTTTAGTTGTTAGGCATTGAGAGAATCTTAACATAGGTCTTTAGAACATGAAAGGAAATTCATACATATGGATGTACTGAATGTGCCATTCTAATGGTTTACCATTTTAAATTAAAATTCCAAGCTATTGCCAGGTTTTTGTATTTTCTAGTCTTTAAAATGAACCTTTTCTTTGCCACATGCTTCCATTCCTTGTTTTGCAACCTGTTGTGGCACCCTAACTTGAAGCTCTGTGATTTTGTGTCAAACAAAGTTAAGGACACCGTCAAGAGTCTCATGGGAAATGTGCTGAAACTATAAGATGAAAATACTGAGCCTTATATTTTCTTTATCATTTAAGGATTTAATTAATGAATGCCATTTAAATATGAAATCTAAAATGCTCATTTTTATTTGGCTGTTGCTATTATCAGGACAAAGTTAATGGTCTGGTGTAGGGAATCATGCCAAGGAAATGTTTTAACTTTGCTCTAAGATTGTGTATTCAATGAATATCTATTAGCATTTTTTTTTTTTTGGTACCGTGAATCAAACCCATGGCCTTGCACTTGCCAGGCAGGTGCTTATGCAGCTGAGCTAAATCCCCGGCCCTATTAGCATTTTTATTTGAAGTTCTATTACATTATTTCAATAAATGTCTGTTAGTTTTTAATTTGAAATTCTATGATATTATTTGAAATAAAAGTTTCTCCAGATTTGAGCATGGTAATTGATTAGGAAAATATTTTTCAACTTTGAATATCAAAAAAACCAAGAGCAACCACTAGAGAGATCAAGTAGCAAAACACTATTTTGATAATATTTGTATTTTGCCCATGATGGAGTCTTTGATACAAATAGAAAGTTTCTATGCTGGTTAGCAGAACCATGAGAGGATTCAAATGCAACTCTTCCTGCACTAAACTGACCTTAACCTATTTGCAGCAGTTTTCACATCCTTATTCCTCAGGCTATAAATCATGGGATTTAGCATGGGAATCACCAGTGTATAAAACACAGCAGAGACCTTCTCCTGTTCCAGGGAATACCAAGAGTTTGGCTGGATGTAACTGAAAGTCACAGAGCCGTAGAATAAGGTCACAGCAGTCAGGTGTGAGGCGCAGGTAGAAACGGCTTTGCGTCTGCTCTCAGCTGAGCGGATTCTCTGGATGGCAACAATGATGTGGATATAAGAAACCATGATGACAGTGAATGTGAACAATGCAATGACCCCAGAAAAGATCAGAAGCAGCAACTCATTCACATGAGCATCAGAGCATGCAAGCCTCAGAAGAGGAGGAATATCACAGAAGAAATGATTCACAACATTGGGACCACAGAAGTCCAGTTTGAGCAAACCCAGAGTGTGTGTCAGGGCATTAATGATCCCGCCGAGGTATGATACAAGGACCATCTGAGCACAGAAACTTTGGGTCATGATGACTTTATATAACAAGGGATGTGCTATGGCCACGTAGCGATCATAAGCCATCATGGACAGGAGGGTGCCTTCAGAGGTTACATACACTGCAAAAAAGAAGCTTTGTAAAACACAGCCATAAAATGTGCTTGACTTAGATTTGGACAGGAAATTCACAAGCATTTTGGGTGCGAAAACAGTAGAGTAGCAGATGTCACAAAAGGAGAGGTTGCTGAGGAAGAAGTACATGGGAGTGTGAAGCGGAACATTTAACCAGATCAAGAGGATCATCCCCCCGTTACCCAACAGCGTGATGAGGTAAATGAGGGTAAAAAGCAAAAAGAGAGGAATCTGCAGAGCAGGATTTTCAGTTAAGCCTCTCAGAAGAAATTCCTTCACACCGGTGTGATTGCAGTGCTCCATGTTTATGCTGCTCCTTAGTTGTAGGAAAGATGATATCAGGCAGAAGAAAGAAAATATCATTTTCCCCATGAGCCGACATCCATGATAGGGTGAGACCTTTAGGGTTTCCTGTAGATTGATAAAGAATAGATTCGTGTCAGTAGCGGGCCATATGGTAAATTAGTTTCCTGTTGCCGTTATCGCAATTTGCAACCAAATAGCTGGCTTGAGCGGCATTACACTGTCACAGTCTGGCAGTCAGAATTTTGAAATCATTTTGCCAAGACTGAAACCCAGATGTTAGTATGGCCACACTCCTTCCAGAGAATTAAAGACAGAATCCATCTCGCTGCCTTTTGAGTTTCTAGTGCTGCTTCTCTAGCTTCTGATATTAAAATCAACACTGCATCTGTTTCATCACAGCATTGCCTCCTTCTCCTGGACCAGTGACTTGCTTTTATAAGAGTCTTTGTACTTCTCTTTTCTGTTCAAATAATCCAGAAGAATCTCCTTATCTCTTGAGATCAGAGATTGAACCCCATCTGACAAATTCCTTTGCTCAATTAACCATCAATTTGTCATACTTACTGTGTAAAATTTTGCCTATGTCATTTACATTTAAACATTTTTTTATCATCCAGAGAATATGTTTTCTAAGTAAGTTAATATGTAAGGAATTTGTGATTTCTAGAAGGGTGTACGAGTTGTAGCCTCACAGAAGTTAATGTTTAATTAGGTTTTCTGGGCATAGTTGTCTGGGTACTGCTAAATCAATATCAAAATCTTAAATCTATAAGTAGGATTTCATTTTTCAAAAATTAAGGATAGAAATTAAATCCTGCCTCTTTTTACATCAATGTTGTTTGCAAGAACAATACATTCTCTTGAGTGGAAGAAAATGATGTGTTTGGATGTAGCAAAGACATACTGTTGTTATTAATGAAATCAGATTTCAAAAGAGGGAAAAAATTTGGTGGCCAGAAAGATACTCAGTTTTATAAAAAGCAACAAGCACTTTTGAGGTGAAGGGACCCTTGGTCTTTCTTAATGGCAAGATTTTTTTTTCCTTCTGTAAGATGTTTTAGTGAAACAGACCATTATATTACTGGAGTAGGAAGTACCAAAGCAAGTCTCAAGTTCAGCATAGCACTGACCATGGATTGCTCATTTTTTGGTCTATGGTAAATAATAAAAAAGGCAGAAATACATCAGAGATTGTATAAACTCCCACTTACTCTTTGAAGAAAAAGAGGTGTTTTTCTAGTTTAACTGGTATATGTTTTCAAAATAAGCATGTAAAAATGACTGGTCTCATGACACTGATCAATATGTCTCAACACCAAAACACACACAACCACATGAACACAGAGAACAGAAGAGCGAGAGAGAAAGAGAGAGAGACAGAGAGAGAGAGAGAGAGACAGAGAGAGAGACAGAGAGAAGAGACAGAGAGAGACAGAGAGACAGAGAGATTAGAAGCCAAAAAGCATAGAATAAAGCAGGTGTAACATTTTTCACGAACATTTGTACCTTATTTGTTGAACTCAAAGTGGAAAATAATATGTGTAGAGAAGAATTATCAAACCTGAATATATGAAGTGTTCCCATAGTGTTAGAAATAAAACTACGCAAAAGATTCATTTTGACTCTAAGATCAGAACTTTTGCTGACATTACTTTCAGTTCTACACCATTAGAATCACACAATTATAGTTAAATAATGTTACTTTACCGCACTGATATCTGTTAGAATTTTCCTAGGAAAATAAATATAACTAATAGCACTTATAAGCATAAAGAAATACTCAAATACAATTTTTTCAACTATAGACTCAATACCTTGGAGTGTCATGATAAAGGGTATTTGTGTAAATAAATATGAAATCCTTTCCCAATAATTTACTTTCAAATTTTAACTCCAAAAAATAAAATAGAAAATATATGATTATAAATGAGTAAAACACAGATAGAGGTAAGAAAAAGAGATCCCAGCAAAGAGCTTATCATAAGAACCAGTGATTATCAAATGGTATCTTCACAGTGTTTGGAAATAGTTATTTACTAATGTACAAATAGCTCCTCCATACTTTCACTTGACTCTACTGACAAGAACTGAAGATACTGAGAGAGTATTTTTAAAGAAAGTCATTTTGAAACATTGAATATAAATACTACACAGATGTGTTATTTCTATATTATTCAAATTATGTGAAAATGTTAAATAAAAATTAATTTATTTGATTAAATGTCTGAAACACATACATAAATTCACAATTATATAAATTAATGGACATATATGCCATTGCACTTGAAAATGGTATACACAATATTTTGTCATTAAAAATTAATGGACATATATGCCATTGCACTTGAAAATGGTATACACAATATTTTGTCATTAAAAATTATAGGACAAAACAAAAGAAATCAAATACAGCACAAGATAAACACAATTTAGTAAAAATTGCAAATAAAATTTAAAATTCCATGACAAACAAATATCAAAATCAAGTTAATATACTGAGAAAAAGAAATATCATATCTGACTTAAAAGGAAAACATATTGTTTTAACAATTGTTTTATTAAAAATCAGTAAAGTTGTAGTGTGAAGAGGTAGTTGTTTATTGTAGCAAAAAGAGGTTTTGAGTTCTGGGAATGTTGTCTCTGTGAACTTATCTCTGTTTTGGTACAGAAAAATGGCATGACACACTCAAGAAATTATTTTTATTGGAATCAAAATAGCCTAAATGATTTCCAAATACCAAATAACAAGTTGGCAATAAGTGATTTTTATTGTAACAGAGCTATCATCCATCACTGTTTTCAAATAACACATTCAAATAACTTTTTCATAAATATGCAAGTAACTTTACTGTGCTGTGTAAACCAAGTATTAAATACAACTAATATATGTATGCACTCATTTACACACAAATACTTGATGTGTATACATACATAGTCTGTAAATATTGTCCTTTTCCAAAAAACAAAAATTTTATGGGAAGATAAATAAGAAGATAAGAAGCTGCTTTCTGTTTGAAAACTATGCTGAAATATTAAGTGGTCATAGTTTCAAGAGAGAATTGGGCATACAAGAACCTTGAGAAAAATCTCCATTAGTATTTTCTAAACATACAGTTAAGCAGCAGAAGGTCTGCTGGAGAGTAAACTTTCACAGCCAGGTTTTCATAATACTGAAAGGATTTATTCCTTGGAGTAGAGTTTTACAGTTATCTGTTCTTTTGGAGAGATTTTAGCTCTATACTTAGATGTGAATCCCAATTGTCCACATGTTCAATCATTAGAGACCCATTTCTCTCTTGAGACTGGAACTACTCACAGAGCTGAGGTCCTCTATACCTCTGTTTGTAGATACCTTTGGTGTCACTGAAGAAAAGTGAAATGTTACCCTTGCATAAATACATCAGTTAAAAAAGACTGCAGAGTTTCAGACAAACAAAACATCCTGGGAAGAAGTTATGATGGTGAAGGAAATTGAAGGAACTAAAAGAAAAAGATACAGATGCCACTCAGATAAGTGGTCAAATGCCCCAGTGATGAAACGGCTGCAGTTAATTCATTAACACATGATCTACCTGCATAATTGGTTCACTATGAAGGAGATATTAATTAATGCATCATGTGGCACTATACAACTTTTAAAGTTTTTGGTGCATCATGTACTGAATTTTATGGTGGATTACTCTCACAGAAAACATATGCAAAATTAATGGCAATGAAGAGGCTCCAACTCACTAATATATAATTAAAATGTTTGATTATCTCCTACTAATTATATAGGACTTACATATCTACAGATTATGCCTCACTAATTCCTCTATAATTCCATTCTACTGATGGTCAACACATAAAATTTATGGACTCAAAATTGCATCAGTTTTCTTAAAAATTACTCAGGATTATCTTTCTTTATGATATCACTGTGCAAGGAATGTAAATTATGTATTGTTAATATGTATTAATAAATAGCTGGCAATTTTGCATGATTTTGCATTTGTGTATAGGCTTTTTAACTTACTTTGTGTTTGGTTTTTGTTAGGGTTTAAAATATAATTATTTCTGTGGGAGGAAGTGGACGATGATTTTAACTTCTTTTAAGTTACTAGTTTGTCTTGGATAGTGTAACAGAAAAGTGGAAAATCATATACAGAGAAATTAAATAATGAAGATTTCTGTCAAAATGAATTTACTCAAAATTCAAAGAAACATAATTATATTACATACAGAGCTGAAAGATCAAACAGAACATTATTAGATTATTTCATTTTATTGTGGTTCATATTTCTGTTTTTATTTTAAAATGAGAAAGGAATAAAAACAATGACATAAAATTTCAAAACAGAACAATAAGAGGTTAATAATGGTTACTATATTATATATTATTATATTCAAAGTAGTTTCTCAGATCACAAGATATCAGAAAATGGAAAGATATTTCTTGCTCAAGTATAGAAAGAACCCACCTTGTGGAAATGGCCATGCTCCCAAAACTGTTGCTAGACTTAATGCAATCCCAATTAAAATATCACTTGCAAACCTCACATCACAGATGGAGAGAAAACAATCTCATTGGGACCAGAAGAGACCTAGAATAGCAAAGGTAATCTTGGGCAACAAAGGCAAGGCAGAAGGCATCATGATTCCAGACTTGAAATCATACTACAATGCTACTGTGATAAAATCAGCATGATACTGGAAACCAAAACTAAAACCAAAA
>PVLA01020419.1:0-10296 GCA_004027455.1 Hydrochoerus hydrochaeris
GTTTAGGATTGTCCCTGCCTGGCCCTAAGCCTGGGGCGCTTCCTGCTTGGGGCTGGGGGTTGCTGCCAAGGTTAGCAAATATATATTCCAGCTTCTAAAAAATAAAGCGGATTCAGATTCACTCACAGACTGGTGTGCAGTGTCTTCTGTCTCTCACTCGCCGACTCCCTGTCCACCTTTGGGAAACCCTAGCCCTGCCACAGATGGACTCCGGCAGAACTTTATTTCATATGACTTTGCTACCTGCATCTTAAGCCATTCTAATGAATAGAAATGTGAACTTCCCTTATTAGTCATCAATATTTATAAGTTATGGAAATTAAAAGCCTTATAATAGCTCAGGACAAGGCAAACAGACTAATACAAGACTACATATATAGTCATATATCACGTAATAAAATTTTGGTCATTTACTGGCCACATACATGCTGTGATGTGTTCACAATAGTGAAAATAACTGAATGGTTCATTTGTCAGATTCATGCCCATCTTTATGTGGTGAATGACAGCATACGAACTTGATACCTGACAGAAGAAGCATTCCATGGAAGTGAAGACAAAATGAAGCACCAAATAAAGACTCCTAAGCAAAATCCATTTGCAAAAACAGAAAGTTAGAACCCTACTCACAATCTACAAAAGATTACATATATGGATAATTAAAGTCACAAATATGAAGTGTAAAACTTTGAAATATTGTAGAAGCATGTACTGGATAATGTCTTTATAAACTTGGAATGCAGAAGGTTTGTCTGAGCAAGATACATAGACCACAAACTACAGAAAAAAAGATTGATAAATTTAACTACATTACAATTAAAATTTTCTTTAAAACAAAAGACAATCCAAACCAACTAAAAGAAAACAGCCTAAGGGAATATATTTGTCATACTCAACCAATATGACAAGTATAAAGAACTTTTTTATAAAAGAAAGGCAAACATCTATTTTTTCATAAATGACAAAGCACATAAGTATGTGTTTAGCAGAATAGAAAATCCTCATGGCTAATAAATATGAAAAACTATACAATCTCAGTGATAGAGAAATAAACATTATATCAGAAACAAAATACATCTTTAAACTCATAATTCTTGCAAAAAATATATCTCATTGTAAGTGTGGAAGAAGATGTGAAATTGGGAAACTCTCAGATTGTGCCACATCCCTAATAATGAATATTATCAGACTACTCCCAACTTGAGAATGCTCGAACTACAACCCAGGTTCACATCCTTGAGAAATGTCCCCATATGCGCAAAGACCCATATGCCACAATCTTCATCGCAGCTTACCAACAATCAGAAATAGAAAGACTCATATGTGAGATACAGAAAAATCATCCTACAAGGCTTACTAATTAGCAGGTAAAATGAATATCTAGATCTACACGTATCAATACAGATATAGTCTGAAAATATCGAGGGGATTTTAAAAAGTAACAAATGTATCATATGATTTCAGCAAATTTTAAAAAGGCGAAGAAAATAATGCTATTACTTAAGTGCCAAAACACAAAACCATCAATTGGAAACTTACAAAAATCTCAAGGTTGCGGTTAATTCTGGGGTAAAAAGGAGTACCATTTCAAATATATCTGCAACATTTTTCCTGCAACAAATAGACAAATCTAAAATATGTTAAAATGCTAAAAATGTATTATACCTAGGTTTTGATATACTTGGATGCCTTTATATTATTTTCAATGTGTCTAAAATGCAATTAATTAATTGGCATGTTTAAACTAAAATCATAGTATGGCTATTGTTAAATAAGAACTATAGTAAATATTTAAAAGTTGAGTAAAATATACTATAAAATTTTTAAAAGGTTAGATGTCAGGGTTGGAAGACATATTCTGTTTTAGAATAGAGAGAGAAGAAAGGAAGATGTGTTAGGTCCCAACCCTGAGTCTGGCTGTAGGAACACAGCTTCTGAACAAACTCCTTAACCCAGCACCTGGACACGGCTGGTTTCTCTGGGCTGTCACAGACGCAGACACAGAAAGGCCATGGGCTCAGTGAGATGCTCCTCCACTGCCTTCCATTACTCAGGTGTATGTAGCCTGCTCTTAGCAGCAAGAATGGCAGCGGTCCCCTGTTCTAAGGGATCTGCTCTCTGTCCTCACTTGATCATCACTTAAACTGAACTTTCTTTAAACCTGACTTGCCAGACCTTTGCAGGCAACTTCTTGCTATCTCTATTTTACAGCTTTGAATTGCCTGATCCATCACAAGATTTGCCATGATTTCCAGAGAAAGGAACCATCACTCTAGTCATCAGTATCTGTGAAACTTTGGGTGTCCAGGGCAGAAAGCTATATTTGTCTTGATTCCACCTGGGTACTAATGAAACTGATTGCAATAAAGTATGTCCAATGGCCCAGTGACAGATGCAGTAATGCTATCTCAGAAATGATCATCTAGGTTGCACTTAGGTAAATGATATTTAAATACAATTAGATTGCATTTATATTGCAGTAGCCCACACATTTAGGTGGAGAGTCTAATGCAGTCTTCATCCATGCCAAAAGCATATCCTTAATTCAGGCTTTCATAGATGCTGATTATCTGATCTGCACTTTTGATACTTAAAGTAATGTTAAAGAGAAACAATGCTAGATATATTTTTGCCTCTACAACACAAACAGAAATTTAATTCATGTGTTCAGTTTTGGAAACAGTTGCCATCTGGGAAAAAAAGTTCAGAGCTGCAGCCTGGTGTCTTCATGGCTGGTCTTCTAAAATCTCCTGGCCTCATCTCTCCTCTTTGCCTTCCATAGACTTCTCTCAGGAAAATTCAAGATCAGAATTCCAGAGAAGACGGTCTTTGCTCTGGGCATCATGAGTGGAAGCCTCCAGTCCTAGAAGGATGACTTTGAGCAGTCAGAGTGGAGGACAAGCCAGGAGTTTTAGCTGTCTCATTTCCCAGTAGCTCTATGGTGTCCGGGAACTGAAGAATGTAATCCTTCCACGTCACCAGCTAGATTTGAAGCTGACATTACATGGGATGGGAAGGAAGTATTTCCTTTATTTTTCTTTTTTTTCTAAAGGACTCCTTAATGTCTGCATATGTAGAACATTCTGTGGTAAGAAGCATGCCTGGAATGGAGAGGACAACTATGCAGGAAGTTATTTTATACATCCTACTATTTGTGGTTAAGAGAGAATCAGAGGTATTCAGAGGAAAGACATTATCAGGCACGGTTCCTGAGGAATATAAACCAGTTGTCTGGTATGGAAGTCTCAAGCTCCCACTGGGGAAACATTAGGCGAAATCAGACATAACAGGGGCATATTTAGCCCAGTAACGTCGTCTAAAGACCACAAAGCATCTGTGACAGGATATGTTCAGTGTCCTTTTTGATCTGCTTCAGCTGAGTAATCACTACATTCTTACAAAATGCAGGGACTTCAAGAATCTGAGACGGTACAGATGTCATCTCAGCAAATGCCAAGATTTTGCTTCTGTGTGGGTTAATTTAACTCCTCCAAGCTGCCCATTCCTTATCTGTAAAATGGGATGATATTGGGATTTTCTTCATAGGGTTTTGAGAATTGAATGATTGTGTAGGACCAATGCTTGGCACATGTTCCCCACACTCAGGAAGCCTTTGGTGGATGAGAAGAGCCATTCTTAACACCAGTAGGCAGGTATTGAGATAGTGTCTGTGTCTGTATCCTACCTTCTGTCCTTAAAATCAGCATGGAGGGACATACATTATACCAATAGACTTGGAAGGCAAGACAGAGAAGGATTGTTTCAGCTCCTCTGAGCCTGAGACTCTGGATGCCTGGGAGAAACTTCATGAAATAAAGGACTAGAACAGATCAAAGAAAAGCTTCAAAAAATAAAGGCATTAACATTACTGCTTCTTTAGAACACTGAGTAACTGCAGAGGATTAAAGAAACTACTGGATATCCTAAGTGACTAACATGGTATTATGGTTTAGATCCAAGATGTTCCCCCAATGTCTCATGCATTGCTAAGGAGATTGGATCATGGGGATGCTGCACTCCTTAATGAGTTAGTCACCTAACTCTCTAAATGTTATGTTCCCCACATCTATAAAATTGCAAGATCAATGAATTAATCTATCGATGTGTTCATGGCTGAATGTGCCATTAGAAGGTGAGGCATAGGGGCATGACCTGGAAGGGCATATTCTTGTCTCTGTCTCCTCTGACTGCTTTCTGCTTCCAGCCTGCCATGGTTGAACAGCTCTCTCTGCCAGGCCCTTCTGCCATCCTGTCTCTGCCTTGGAGCCAGCCAAATGTGGACTGAAGTGTGGGCCAAAAACGAACTCCTCTTCCTTTAACTTTTAAGTGTTGGATATTTTGTCCCACTGGGGTGGGGGGGAACCTGAGTAATGTACATGGAAAATAAGCAATCTAAAGAAACCAACTTTCCAGCTCTAGAGACTGTCACTTTCGGTGTGCTTTACTGGGGTACAACAAGGTTGCTGTCTCACCTCCATAAGCCCAGGTCTCCACATCTCTAAAATTGGAAGATCAGTGGTGTCTTGCTTGTGGGTTGGCTGTAGTGTTGAATGTTTGGCCATCACTAGTGTTAATTGGTAGTTTTTTTAATACTCCCACAATGGGTATAGAGGACAAGATGGCACCACAGTCACATTTTTGGCAAGTCTTTCCGACAACAGATAGAAGAAATATCACTTCTGGGTGCGCACAGCCTAGCTCAGCCCCCTTCCTGGTGCCTTCCTCCCTTTCTTCCTCAGTGATGTGGGAGCCCTCTTGAGGACTTCTCAGCAAGCCAGCCTACGTGCATGGTGATGACCTGAAAGCCCAGTCATCTGCAGACTCTGTGAGGGGAGCGTGACTCACCCAACTCTCTAAATGTTACACTTCACAAGGTGAATGCTACTGGTTTGCATAGACAATAAAGCCTCTGCTGTATATGATCATCTCTCCTTGAAAATTCTTAGTCACATATTAGTCAAACCACCCCCAAATCACAAGAGTGAACCTCCCTCCAGATTTTGCACATCACTTATGGAACTTCCTGAGTAAGCAGTAGTCACAGCCTCTCCACCTCCGTGGCTGGGGGCAGGCGCATGACTGTGTGGATGAAGGTCCACGAGGCAGTACCCTTGCCTGTGCAGTGTGCTTCTCCGAGGCAGGCCCACCAGCAGAGCTTGGAACACTCTGCCTAGGAAAAACTCATGCCACATACTTCTTTTTCAACATTATTTTTTCAGAAAAGTTTTAGGATTTTAGAAAAATTGCTTAGGAAGTATGGAGTTCCCACATATTTTCTCTTCTCTCATTTTCCAAATTATTAGTGTGCTGTATTGTTTGGGGATATTTGTTACAACTGATGTGTCAGTATTGTCATGCTATTATGAGCAAAAACCATATTGCAGTTTACACTAGGATTCAGTCTTTGTACTCCAAATTTCAATGAATTTTGACAAATGCATGTTGTTTTCTATCTACCACTTCAGTATCACATATGGAGTTGTTTAACTGCCCTAAAACATTATTTATGCTTTACCTATTCTTCCCTCTCCTTCTTCAACTCCTAAAATCACTAATCCTTTTATTATATCTATAGTTTTGTCTCTTGCAGGATGTCATATAGTCAAAATCATCAAGAATGAAGCCTGGTTGGATTGGTTTCTTTCACTTGGCAATATGGTCTTTGTCATGGCCTGATAGCTCATTTTTTATTGCCAAATAGTACTCCGTTGTATGAGTGTACTGTGGTTTTGCCATTTGCCTATTGAAGGATATCTTGATTGCTACAAATTTTTGGCAATTATGAAAAAAACTCCTAGAAATATTAGTGTGCATGTTTTTATGTGGAAGTTTTATAAGGACTGTTTTCCTTATTAAGATCTTTAGAATGATTCTTGGTCTTCTGAATTTTCTTAGAATGAGCCAAAAATAGAATTTTAATCTTAAAACCTTAGTCATATGAGAGATGGTCTGATTAAATGGAAAGGTTGATTTTTATCCTCAAGGAGTTTATTTAACTTTTCTGACCTGTTGCTTATTAATCTTTTAATGGAACAACAACATAGAATCTTGAAAATAGGTGTGAAGATGATTGTTACAGTTTAGATCTAAAATGCCCTCTAAACTCTTGTGTTCAGAGATGGAGTTTTTGGAAGGTGATTGGATCATGTGGTACTATACTCATCAGTGTCTTAATCCATTGGCGAATTCATGGCTGAATATGCTATTAGGAGGTGGGGCCTGGTTGGAGGTGGTCACTGGGTCATGATACGGAAGGGTGTGTTCTTTCCCATGGCTTCTCCTCTTACTCCTTCTCCTCTGATTCCTGGCTTCCTGGGTTGAATGGTTTTCCTTGGCACCATCCTCTCACCATGCTATTTTTGCCTTGGAGCTAATAAACTATGGACTGAAACCCCTACAACATGGGCCAGACTAAATTTTTCCTCCCTTAAATTGTGAATATTGGGTATTTTGTCCCAGAGATGGGAAAGTGACTGATATGACGTTTACATTATGATAATAAAAAATAAATATTATCCTATTTTCTTGCATCCTTTACTTCTTCCTCTAATTGCTCCCTTTCTCCTTACTTCTTAGAAGTAGAATTCCTGACTGTCTTCTCCATGAATTCTCACAATCTAGATACATTATCTGAGAATTTTCAATACTACTCCAATTTCCATTCTTGATTAAGCACATATTGTAAATTATGAATGTATGCTGATATTTCTGTTTAGTCTCCAACATTATGATGAAAAGATGAATTGGCTTAAACTCAGCATGAATATTTATTGGCTGGAAATAGTATTCCCTATGAGTTGTGCCAGGGGTGAGGGGACTAGCTTATGAGGAGAAAGGGAAAGAGAATGCAGGTTAGACAGCCCCAAAGGCAGAAGATGGTGAAGGGAGTGCTGAATGGTTACTGAGAGCTAGAGGACAGATTACTGCATCATAGATAAGAAATACAATACAGTAGTTACCCAGTTTCAAGACACGGCCACCCCAGGGCAAGAACCATCAGCGTCTCCTGAAATCTGTGCCATGTTGGAACTTAGAGCTCTGGGAAACCAAGCAACCAGCTTGCCACCCTGGTAAGTGGCTGTGAGCCTACTGGCGCATGGGCTGAGATTCAAACATCCACCCCCCCCCACCTCCCGTTAGCAAGTAGGAGCCAGAGATCTGAGCATTTCTTGTGAGGTTGACTATATGCATTATAGCAAATATGGGGGATTTCTTTCTACCATCTCTTTGAAGGCAAATATTTTTATCATTGTTTTGCTTTGTTCTGATTAATTGTATCATTTTAATCAATATTCTCTTTTGATAAGTTCTATAATGTTCTGTATTTCCTTTGATTCTCATATACCTGATTGAAAGAACAACTATTGTGAAGAAAATGAGATGTACTATGGTACCTATTACTGTTATCCCAGTAACCTGCTGTGAAGTTCTGTACCAGTTTAACTACACTGTCTCAACTGGCTTTGTTCCATCTTGTTCTGTGGAATTTAGTACTTTCAAAATAAAAAATAAAAATAAAAAAAGAATTATTTAAATCACAAATTCTCTCTCTTCTATGCTAAAAACTTTTGCCAAGTCTAGAGGAATAGTTCTGGAATGGAAGCCTTTAGATATCAGGGGTCAGTAAAGAAAGAAGCGGTAGGTTCTGGTTCTTCTGATTTGTAAATTCTAGGAGCTGCGTCTACACAGTAAAAGGCTGAAAAATAAAATCATTTTATTTTAACCCAATTTCTTTACCAAAATAAGAGCAAAACTGAACTTAGTGATGGTCCTTTCCTTATCATAAGTGAAAAGATACTGAACTGAGAAGCAAATATTTACATACAACAAAAGTATTATCTTCCTCCAGGTAAGACAAGGGCACATCTCTAGGCCAGTGACCACACTGCTGGATAACGATCCAGCACTTTTAACATCCCACTTTTATTCAGCAAGACAATGCCCCACATTTAAAAAGTAAAATCTGCATTTACCATGCCCCATTGTAACTGGAAGTAGCTAACTCTGATGTTTTTATTGGTGAGAAGCAGAGATTTCTGGAGATCAAGGGAAAGTTTTGTGTTCCTGATGCAAGTAATGTTTTGCTTGTGTTGCTTTCTTTTCCTTCTTCTGTTCTGGGATACAGGAGGAAGGTGAAAGCACAACCACCTTTCGAGTGAGTTTCTTTTTTAAGCAACACTGATCATATAGACAGAAGGAGCCCTGAACTGTGAAAATATGGTAGAGCCCAGCTTCAGATGGATCATCCTGCTAGGAAAATAAACTAAGCCACAGGAGACTGATTTGTGTCCCATGCAGAGCTCAATCTCAGAAAGACACAGAACTTCATCTCTCTGGTAAGCAGAAGGTTAGACAGTAGCAGGCTGGAGACACTGACTGAAGCATACTTGACAAGCAAAAAATTTCTTTTCCTTCACTTTCTTAATCAGTAGCTCCAGGTAACAACCATACAAGCTTGTAGCTTCAGATTTTAAGACCAAGAGAAGAGATAAGGCCCGGGGACTATACAAAGTTCAGACCATGAGTGAGGCACTAGAAGAATCTCAAGGCCCAAGACAAAGAGGAAAAAAATCTACCTACAAAGTGAAAAAGGACAACACAGACCATTTTCCTCATAACAAAACAATGACTCCGGAGGATGGTAGGGCTATTTCTTGAAAAACCCAGTTATTATGTAAATGCAATAACTGTGAGGCCTCAGTTAGTGCATCTTGGAGCTTGAAAGGTACTCTGGAAATTTACCATTTTTCAATAAACTCTACCTATACTGTATAGTACAGTCTATGTGCCTTGGCAGAAAGCTTTCATCACAGACATGAAGAATTGAGACACATTGCTGGTTTCTCCTGGTGTTAGGACCCAGCTTCTCAGTGACATCCAGGCTTCTTAAATGAATGCATCCAAGTGGGACAAACCCCAAAACCCCTATTTGAACTCCTATTTTGTGCAGCCTAATGCATGCATAGTGAAGGAAAATAGCAAAGCACAAGCGTGTGGTCGTTTAACGTTCATCTTGTGCTCAGGCTGCACCGGTCCTGCCAACACAGGGGACATCTGAGTAGCACATGTTCCAAAGTTGCAGGAAATCAGATCAGCAAGTACCAATTCCTCCCCTCCTCTCTCCTTTCCACCCCACTTTCCATCTCCCCTCTACCACCCACTCTCACCACTGAGCTCATTTTCTTGGCCTGTGTGTGATAAGCAATGGCCATTTGAACCTCTCTGCTTACCTGATGGCCTTTAAGGAGTGAGGTGACCATCAATAATTGGATCTGAGGCGTTCACAAGGCAGGGATGCTAATACGCAAACATGTTTACACTTCTCCAGTGGAGGCTGACTCTCAGATTATTGCGCTGGAATCTCTAAGACTTTGTGGTTTACAGATTTCTCTTACGGACCTGTGAGGCCAAATGTTTTATCTCAGTGGTTTTTCTCTGTGTGCATACACATGCTTACACCAAGGATTCCTGGGACATTTATTCAGAATGCTTATTTTTACTTCCTACTCCTGGAAATTTGGATTGGGTTGGTGGAGGCCAGGAATTTGGATTGTCAGCCAGTACCCAGGTATTTTGGCAGCAGCTGTGCCCTGGGTCAGATTTGGAGAAATGCTGACTTGCGGTGAGGCTGAGGTGGCTGTGTGTGTGTGGAGGAGCCAGTGAACTGGGGTTCACTCTGGGGATCCAAGTGGATGAGAGATATAGGAAAAGGCAATTGACATGAGAGCAGAGAAGGATGATGACATCGGTTGAAAGTGTCAAAAAACATAGTTTTCATGTCCGCAGAGGGCCAACTCTGTCCATGTTGTCCTTGTACCCTATAGGGGCAAAGTATGAGTATCAGATGGCTTTCCTCAGGTTGATAGCTGCACCTTGGTTTGATCAGATTGTTAGACTAATACAAAGCAATAGGTGTGAGGAATTCAGTTAAAATTCTTATTATATTTCAAGCATTTAAATGAGACTATGTGGTCCTGATTCTTAGCCAGATTCAGATCATTTGAATTTGGAAGACTGTGCATGTGTGTGCACATGGGGGCAGGACCTGGGGTATGATGGCTTGATTCATGCAATACCTATGTGGTTAAGAGAGTTCTGATTGTAGACAAAAATAAAAGCTTTATGTCGGGGATTTAGCTCAGTGGCTTAAGCGCCTGCTACAAGGTCTTGATTTCGATCCCTGTTACCAAAAAAAAAAAAAAGAGAGAGAGAGAGAGAGAGAGAGAGAATGCAAAATAAATAAATAAATAAAAGCTTTACGAAGAACCTCAGTTCATTACTTCCGGGTCACAGTTT
>PVLA01020420.1:0-10294 GCA_004027455.1 Hydrochoerus hydrochaeris
GAAAGAAAGAAAGAAAGAAAGAAAGAAAGAAGAAAGGAGGAAAGAAAGGAAGGAAGGAAGGAAGGAAGGAAGGAAGGAAGGAAGGAAGAAAGAAAGAAAGAAAGAAAGAAAGAAAGAAAGAAAGAAAGAAAGAAAGAAAGAAAGAAAGAAAGTGAGAAAGAAAGAAAGAAAGAAAGAAAGAAAGAAAGAAAGAAAGAAAGAAAGAAAGTGAGAAAGAAAGAAAGACTTAGGAATCAATCTAACATAGGAAATAAAAGATCAGTCCTCTGAAAAAAGAGGTTGAAGAGGATATCAGAAAATGAAAAGATATCCCTTGCTCATGGATAGGAAGAACCAACCTAATGAAATTGGTCATAGTCCCATAACTCATATACAGACTTACTGTGATCTCAATTTAAATGATATTAACATACCTCACAGAAATAGACAAAATATTCCTAAAATTGATTTGGCATCAGAAGAAACCTAGAATAGCAAAAGCAATTCTGGGAACAAAAGTAAGTCAGGGGGCGTCACAGCTCTTAAGCTGAAATTATACTACAAAGTTGCTATGATAAAATCAGCATGGTATTGGTAAAATAACAGATCTGAGGATCAGTGGCACAAAATAGAAGTTGCAGATGCAACTCCAATCACACTCAGCCACTTTTTCTTTGATAAAAGAGTCAAACACGTGCACTGGAAGAAAGGTGGTCTCTTTAATAAATGGTGCTGGAAAAACTGACTTGCACATGCTGAAGACTCACCTCTATCACCATGTGCTAACGTAAAAATGGACCAGAGATCTAATTATCACAGCAGAAAATGAAACCTACTGGAAGACAAGGTGGGTAGAAATCTTGAAGACAGAAGGGTAGGCAGAGGCTTCAAGAAAAAAACACAGACTGTATACAAAATACTACAAAGAAAAAGCAAATGGGATCTCACATTATTTAAAAGCTTCTGCATATTAAAGAATTACCTACAAAGAGAACCCACAGAGTGGAAAAGATATAGCCAACTGTCCCTCAGATGAAGGACTTATAACATATAAAAACTTGGAAAACATCAGGCCCTCAAAATTCAAAGTCCAAATGCAAAAATGGGCATATGAGATGAATACACACTTCTCTGAAGAAGAAATACAAAATGCAAATAAATTTATTAATAAATGCTCAACATCATAGGTCACTGAAGAGATGCAAATTAAAACGACAGCAAAATTTCATCTCACTCCAGAGAAAATGTCTATCATCCAGAAATCAATCAATAACAAATGATGGAAGGGTTGTGAGGAAAAATGAATCACTCTACTCTGTTGGTGGGAATGCAGATTGGTGCAACTGCTGTGCAAATCAGTATGGAGATTCCTCAAAAATCTAGGATTCAAGGTCTCATTTGACTCAGCTATTGCCATTCTGAGTATCCTCCCAGGAGAATTAAAAACATCATACCACAGTGATATATGTGCACGCATGTTTACAGCAGCACAATTTTTCACAGATAAACCTTGGAAACAACCCAAATGCCCATCAATCAAAGATTGGTTTAAAAAGTTGTAGGGTGTTTTTACATAATGGAGTACTACTCAGCCATAAAAAAGTTAAAATTGAGACTTTTATAGGTAAATAGATGTAACTCAAGAGCAAACTCATAAGTGAAATCTATTAGACCCACATGTGTAAATATCATATTGTCTCACTAGAAAAGAGAAACTGGGATGGAGAAAAGGCAAAGGAAAGAAAGGGAAAGAAAAAACATATAGGCAAGATAAGATAGTTATACAGCTAGATTCTCTTAGTTCATTGAAAAGAAAGTTTTGAGCTAATATTGTGTAGACAGTATTTCTTATCTTTATCTTTTACTCTGAATAACTACTATGAAGATAACAATATGCAAAGTATTAAAATTATTGTTACTAGCCTGTTTTGAAACTCCATTTTATTGTTATTTTTATTTTTTCTTTCTCTTTTTTAAACAACTAAATAAATCAATGAGAAAAAACTATGCATATATAGATCTACAAATACATATGCATAATAAAAGCATGTACTAAAATTATTTTAATGTATTAGCATTAATATTAACAATATATACTGTCATATGTTAGTATACTTTTAATATATACTATTTTAATATATGTTAGTTTACTGTATATTTTTAATATGTACCATACTATATATGAAATTAGGTATTTTTTAAGCAGTAAAAGAAACAATTTTCTTTCTATTTGTTTTTCTAGGTGTGATGGCCACATATTTTTTCATTTAATTACATTAACTATGATCAAGATATTTCTTAACTCTGGCCTTGTTTCTCAGAGTATATTCTGACGATCTCTAGTCTCAGCTTTTCTGAAGACGTGGCTCAGTATTCTGTGATTTCCCCAGCAAATTGTGAGAAACAGACTCCTCAGACTCACTGTCCAGGGTAGTAATAGAGAACGGACGGTAGGGGGCGGAGGAGCCCAAGAGTCTTTGACGGTGGTGGCCAAATCCCCCGTGGGGACACGGGCCTTTTGACTTGTGCCGTGTGCTGTGCTACATTCAGAATATCCAAAACAGGATTTCTTGCCTGTTCTCTTCCTTTCCGGACTTCAAAATAACGTTTCTTTTACCTGACAAGTTACCACAAAGTCAATAAATAGAATTTGGATAATACTAAAGATACAACAATTGAAACAAAAACAAAATTGTGCACCTAAGTTCCCATCACCAAGGAATTAAGGCATTAAAAATGATAACAATCTTTTGCTTCATTTACCTACGTGCATTTTTGTTAAATATGCATGTCCAAATATAATACAAAACATACATGTTAGATATATTATACACAAAATTACACTCCATATCATATGTATGAACTACATAGTTTTCAAATGTATAAATTATTTTGAAAGATTTAATTATGAATTATCCTTTTTTTTTTTACTTTTTGGGTATTTTATTAGGGAAATCAAGACATGGCACTCCAGGCAGGTGTGGGCTGTTGAGTTCTGTCCTCAGCTGAGCATCTTCAAAGGGACATAAGCTTTGTGCTGGGCACAGGCTAGGACAGAAAAGCAATGGGGTTTCTCTCTCCTTCTTCAGCTGGGCCTGAGTCAGGGATTAGGTTTAAGTTTGTTATGGCTTCGCACAGCAGCCCCGCTGGCTGTGGTTATTTTGCTACAAAGAGCCCGTGTCTGTTCAGGAAGAGTAGAATAGATGATGGATAATAGGGAGTTGGGAGAGCTTCAGTTGGGAAGTGGAAAAAGAAATGGAGGGAGAGGAAGGAGACAGAAAAGGGATGAAAAAGTTGAGAAAAAAACCTGGAGACAGAGATTTGCAAACAGAAGGGGGTGGAGAAACGGAAGGAGGAAGGAGGGAGGGGATGGGCAGGAGGCAACACCATTAGTCCGTGTTATGCACATGCATCAGCTCCTTAGAATAAACACAATCAGTGTGTATGCAAACGTGTACAAATAGAAACACAGCTGTGAAGACACTAGAAAAATGTTAAAGGTGCCGAGTCTTGGCAGGACCTCTACTGCTCATAAACTCTCCACTCGTACATAAACTGCATCATTTTGTGCCCTATAAATTTGCATCTTGAGGTTTTCTAGCTTCCCTTAGATGTATTTTCTACAGTATTTTAGAACTTTTAAAATCATTTTCATTCTCTATTGTATGACTTGGAAAATTATATTTTCTGAACTCCAAGAACTGACAGGTGGAAAACATATCACTTTGGATTATTCTTTCCCTTACGAAGTATTTTGGAAAGTTCTACTACACTCTGAATCTTGTAGAAATGCTGTGTAACTTAGAGCCAATGATGTCCTTCATGTCGGTGCTCTTGGACACCACTGACTACAAATGATGTTTTTTTCCAAGACTTGAGTACATTAAGGAAAAATGTTATTCTGAGTGCTACTGAGTCAGGAATGCGAACTTCAAAGTGTTATTCCCTTAGGACAATGGCGAATGTCATTATACCCATACTATATGGAAAGTAAGGAACCATGGTCTTTGTTCTCCTGGGGCATATAAATGACTTACACAACCTTCCTGTGAATATTGGATGAATTAATATACTACAAATCAACTCCACTCAGTTAACATCTGATTTGTGCTAAGGATTTTTGTTTCTCCTTCTGCAGATTTCAAAAAAAATTTGCTATTTTTCTAAGGGTTCTGGGAAACTAGTCATGTTGAAAATGCAAATCTCTACCTCATACCCTGTAAAAGAGTTTCACCTAATGTGGAATTCAATGTTAAAAAATTTAATATTATAAAATAAAATATATTATAAAACATCTCTTTATGCCCCAAGGGGAGAGAAAACTACTTAAACTCAATTCTGGTATATGTGCTACCGAAGCCAGCACTTCAACTCAATTAGAAAACCAAGACATCAGCTAGTAAAACAATAACTGGAACTTCATACATTGACTATTTGACCAACTGTCCCACAATAAAAACCACCAAGCTATGACTGTGAAGAGTAGACAGAATTAACTATTAATTTATTTAAGATTCTCTAACAAATAGAAAGAAGAGAGCAAAAAAGGAGAAATAATCTTGAAGGGTGAAAATAAGTAATTTCACTTAAGAAAAACTTTTAATGACAAAGAAAGAGATATAGAAATATTAAAATAATTTCCAAAGGTAAATGATAAATGTCTATGAGCAGCATAGATGAATATATTGTTCCACAGTCATAAAAAAGAATGCATTATTCCTTGGATGTTTGTGCTCTTGAAATTGTTTATTAAACTTGAAATTTTGTCTTTCCAATAATTTAGTCACTAAAACGATCTGGTAGTATCCTTGTGTTTTACAATGTACATGCCATAAGTGAAACACATCAAACTCTCATGTGCAAGCATTGTATTAGCTCCCCACTGTGAGGAACTGAAAGAATAAATAAGGTCCAAAATGCACTATAGCTTTGTAAAATGGGAAGAAATTGTTCAAAAGAAAAAAAGGAACTTGGGTGAGGAAAGCAAGGAGGGAAAAAGGAAAATCCAAAATATAAGATAGTTATACTACTAGGTTTTTTTGTTCACTGAAAAGAAAGTTTGTGCTAATATCATTTGGAGAAATTTTAAAGCCCATATCTTGTACTCTGATTAAATACTTTAACAACAACAATACTCAATGTATTAATTATTGCTAGTCACCCATTACATTGTTATGAAATTCTGTTTTACATTTTTCCCATAAAATAAAAAAAAATGTGAATGCCAGAGGACAGAATTGGATCGAATATTTGTTTGCATTTATCAAAACAATGTGTTTGAAAAACATAAAAATAGAACAAAATGAACAGAATTAATAAAAGACAATAGTTTTTCTTCTCTTTTTACTAAATAGCCTGTTAAATCTGAAATCTTAGGTTTCTCTGTGGAGAAAAGGAGCAATCTAAATGGAAATAAAGTTGTTTTTCAACTGCAAATTTGTATTTTAGTAAAATATCACCTCTGAGACTAGTAGAGAGTTAATTGAGTATTCAGATTTTAAGAAATACAGTTCCTAGGGAAAGAAAAGGAAATATGAGCCGGAATGGATAGGCCAGACGAGTCCTAGATTAATGCCTCGGTTTGGGGGTTTTAACAAGCTGGTCCAGTTCATGTGCTATGAGGGCTCTTAGTAAAGGGAAAAATCCAGCTAACTAGTGGCTACACCACCTTCTAGAATAAGCAATTTGACCTTATTAATACTTGTAAATTTTGATAGCATTTAATTTTCTATATAAATGGAATTAATGTTAACTGATCCATAAAAACTATACATATTAATAGGCAATGTGATATTTCAATACATGTCTGCATTGTGTAATGTAATCAGGTTAGATACACCTTCTCTAACCATCACTTCTTTATGATGAAAACAAATTTTTACATTTTTAGTTAGTAGCAAATTTGGTAAGATTGAAAAAATACCACTGTGGTCCCAAAAGCTCATGCAGAATCTGTCTTGAGCCTCAGAGTCTCATCTCCAGAAATTTCGTAAACTGTTCCATGGTGCAGTTCAATAAAATTGACAGAAAGATGTGATTAACTGCTCTAATATTTAACTTACATTTAAACAGGTTTTCATGATTATCTCACAAGTAAATTCTTTAATATCCTTATATCCATGGAGCATTCTGAATCCTGAGTTCTGCAAATGACTCAGACTTATGAGAGGCCCAGATCTTCAGGGTGGGTTCCTCAAGCCATCCTACTTCTCAGTGACAAGAGACAGAATATCCCGATCTTTTAATTACTGGTTGTGAAAGGAACAGGAGACTTTTATGATGGTATTGTCTATACGTGAGCTCCCCAGGCAGCTACACAGTACATCTGAGGGTGCTGCTGGGAAGGTGGATATTGCATTTGTGATTATTTTCTAGTTTATTTATTCACCTGTTTCATTCGCACTATGTGGAAAGCATTATTTGATGTCATTTGGAAATGGGTTGTGTTTCATTTTAAGAGATTTAATTTTTCAAGCAAAAGTAAAACTTGTATGCACATGAAATTTGAACATCTCATCAATCTAGTCACCTCTGAAGTGAGCTTGAGTGAAGTACCACCAAGACACTTTTCAAAATTCAGAAGTGAGATCTATTTCAACCTATTTAAAAGCATCTATGCTTGTAGGAAATAATATACAAAGCAGTTTTTTTCCCAGTGGCTGCAGCATTCTTTTTTGTTTCTCTTTGTTTAATTTTTATTAATGGGGAACCCTTCACTGCTAGTTTTATGTCTAAAGGTTTACATAGTCATGAGCAGAAGAAAAGTGGATGGGAGCAATGGTTTCACGTTCCCCCAGCAAGCTCTGCTTTTTTTTTATTTAAAGAGGAAAAAAAGTAGAAATATTACAAAATTTTAAGAAAAGAAGACAAACAGAAAGAAATCACTAGTTGATAAATTACATATTGTTCTTTCAGAAATAGTTATCCAAGTTACAGAATTAAGGCACACAAAGTGGACACTAAAGCAGTGAGAGTGCAAAGAGTTCTATTCAAGAATCCAACAAGAACCTAGAAATATGGTCATCAATCTCACACACCCAAACATACATGCAGCTATATCTTTGATAGTGCTTCCTATTTCCTCTTTTTTATGATACATTTTATACACTTTTTTTGATACATTTTATACATTTTTAAAATTTTATTTAAAGAGAAGAAAAAAAAACAAAATAGAAAAATGGGTAGCAACAATACAGAATTCTGAAAGAAAGAAAGAAAAAGGAGAATGAGAAAAAATCCCACTAAGAAATCAGTAATTTATAAATTATGTACTGTCATCCTGAATGTAGTTGTTCAAGTTACAAAGTTAAAGGGTACATAGTAAATATTCAAACAGTCAGACTGCAAACAGTCCTGCTCAAAGATCCAACAAAAATTCAGCAATACAGTCATCTATTTTACACACTCAAACATATGTGCAGTTATATCCTTTAGAGCACTTTCTTTTCCTCTCTTTTTTACAATAGCAATTACACATTTTGGTTTATTACTCTTGTAGTTCTTATTTACTTTTTACACTAGAGACACAATATGATATTTATAAATATGATTCTTATTTAACTAATGAAGATAGTCTCAAGTTGTCTCCATTTGCCTATGAAGGCCTCAAGATCCTCCTTTTTTATAGCTGAGTAATATTCCATTGTATAAAAATGCCACATCTTTTTCATCCACTCTGCAGTTGATGGGCATCTTGGTTGTTTCCAGGATTTAGCTATCACAAATTGTGCAGCTATGAATATGGAGGCACATATATCACTGTGATATGAACTTTTCAGTTCTTTGGGGAAAATACCCAGGAGGAGGATAGCTGGATTAAATGGGGCTTACAATCCAAGTCTTCTGAGAATTCTCCATATGGATTTCCATAATGGTTGCAGTAGTCTACATTCTCACTAACAGTGGAGCAGTGTTCCTTTTTCCCCACAGCCTCGCCAATATTTGTTATCAATTGATTTCTTGATGGCAGCTATTCTTTCTGGAGTAAGGTGGAATCTCAATGCTATTTTAATTTGCATTTCTCGAATGACCAGTGATGGTGCACATTTCTTCATGTATTTATTTTCCATTTGTGTATCTTTCTCTGAGAACTGTGTGTTCATCTCAGATGCCCATTTTTAGAGAGGATCTTTGAATTAGGGAGGCTTGATGTTTTTCAATTGTTTATATATTCTGGACACAAGTCCTTTGTCTGAGGGGTTGCGGATTAAAATATTTTCCCACTCTGTTGGTTTTCTTTTCACTCTGTTGGTGATTTCCTTTGAAGTGCAGAAACTTTTCAATAATGTGCGATCCCATTTGTTGATTCTTTGAAGTGTTTCCCGTGCAGTTTGCATTTGGTTCATGAATTCTCTGCCTACCCCTATGTCTCCAAGACTTCTACCTACCTTGTCTTCCAGTAGATTTAGTGTTTCTGTTTTAATGTTGAGGTCTTTGATCCATTTAGACTTTAGTTTTGTGCATGGTGATATGCATGGATCTAGCTTCAGTTTTCAGCATGTAGAGAGCCAATTTTTCCAACACCATTTATTAAAGAGACTATCCTTCTTCCAGTGGATATATTTAGCCCCTTTGTCAAATATCAGGTGGCTGAGTGTCTTTGTAGTTGCGCTTGCATCTTCTAATCTGTTCCATTAATACTCAGGTCTATTTCTTTGCCAGTACCAAGCTGATTTTATCACTGTGGCTTTATAGTACTGTTTCAAGTCAGGAATTGAGATGCCTCCTGCCTTGCTTTTGTTGCTCAGAATTGCCTTTGCTATTCCAGGTTTATTCTGTTTCAAAATGAATTTAAGAAGTGTTTTTTTTAGATCTGTGAAGTAGGTCAATGGTATTTTGATTGGGATTACATTAAATCTCTATAACAGTTTGGGGAATATGGCGATTTTCACAATCTTAGTTCTTCCTAACCAAGAGCAAGGAATATTCTTGCATTTTCTAATATCCTCTTCAATCTACTTTTTCAGTGTAGTATAATTTTCAGCATATAGGTCTTTCACATTTTTAGTTAGGTTGATTCCTAAGTATTTCATTTTTTACATGTTATTGTAAAGGGCAATATTTCCATAATTTCTCTCTTGCTGAGTTTTTTGTTTGTGTACAGCAATGCTATTGATTTTTGAGCATTGACTTTGTATCCAGCTACACTGCTGAACTTGTTTATTACCTCTAGCAGTCTTTTCATGGAGTTTTTTTGGTCTATATAGAGTATCATGTCATCTGCAAATAGTGATAATTTAACTTCTTTCTTTCCTATCTTTACTCCTTTTATTTCTCTCTCTTATCTGATTGCCCTGGATAATATTTCCAGAACTATGTTGAAAAGGAGTGGTGATAGTGGGCATCCTTGTCTTGTTCCTAATTTTAAAGTAAAAGCTTTCAGTTTTTGTCCATCTAGTATAATGTTGGCTGTTGGTTTGTCCTACATGGCCTTTATAAAGTTGAGTTAGATGCCATGTATTCCGAGTTTCTGAAGGTTTTTATCATGAACATGTGTTATACCTTGTCAAATGCTTTTTCTGCATCTATTGAGATGACCATGTGGTTTTTGTTTTTGGCTCTGTTGATGTGGTGTATTACATTTATTGATTTCCATACATTCAACCATCCCTGCATTCCTGGAATGAACCCCACTTGATGATGTATAATCTTGATGATTTGCTGCATTCTGTTTGCCAGTATTTTGTTGAGAATCTTTGCATCAATGTTCATTAGTGATATTGGCCTATAGTTCTCTTTTTTGGTTGCATCTTTCTCTGGTTTTGGTATCAGAGTAATACTTGCCTCCAGGAATGATTTAGGGAGGATTGCTTTCTTCTCAATTTCACTGAAGAATTTAAGGAGTAATGACATCAAATCTTCTCTAAATTTCTTGTAGAATTCTCCTGTGAATCCATCAGGACCTGGCCTTTTCTTTGTTGGTAAGTTTTTAATTACATTTTCAATTTCAATAGCTGATATCAGGTTGTTCAAAATTGCTATATCTTCTTGGTTGATCTTTGGTAGTTCATATGTTTCTAGAAACCTGTCCATTTCCTCTGTGTTTTTCACTCTATGTGAGTAGAGATTTTCAAAGTAGGTATTCATGATGTTTTGAATTTCCATCAGATCTGTAGTAATTTCTCCCTTTTCAGTTCTTATTGCATGAATTTGGGTTTTTTCTTTCTTTCTCTTCTTAAGGTTAGCTAGGGGTTTTTCCATTTTGTGTATTCTCTCAAAAAACAAGCTTTTTGATTCATTAATTCTTTGTAATTTTTTTTTAGTTTCAATTGTATTTATTTCTGCTCTAACCTTTACAATTTCCTCTCTTCTATGA
>PVLA01020421.1:0-10290 GCA_004027455.1 Hydrochoerus hydrochaeris
TATTATTAATGACACCAAGTTCTAATAGATAATTTCATGTCAAAGAAATACAATTCATAGCAATAATTATATTTCATTGGTACAGTATTTAAATCATTATCCACTATGTCATTAAATGCAAAATGAATATTGACCTTAAGGTTCAATAAAGTACTACACTTATCTATAGAATAGAGATCTATATTTATGGAAAAAATATCCACCTGCTCTAAATGTAAAGTAAATATCTACTAAATGGAACAGATTTGCCTCTATATATTTAGAACATTATTCAATGGCAATACTGTAATGTACCCTAGTTATGTAAAGATTCATAAAGTTCAATAGCTACACTAATCAAGGTGGAGGTTTGTGAAAGCAGACAATGTTAAAAGCAATTAAAAATTAATATACAGTATAAGAGGAATATTAGTATTTGGAAATGTAAATATGCACAAGTGATGGGGTCTTGAGAAACGAATCATGGCTTGATTTACTCTCTCATGGAACAGTGGATTAGTAGATTGTTGGTGAGGGGTTCATTATGAGAGGGGCTATTTTCCTGACCACTTAGTTGCTCTCACAGGATGGCAACACATTGTGTGGACACAGTGTGAAACACTTTCCTTAAGCCAGCAGAGGTTTGTGTTGAGCTCTTTGGCTACTATTAATTCAATGACAATGAATTCAATCCTTCAGCACTTAATCACTCTGATCCACCCATCCTGTTGTAGCCACAGAAAATTGACTCAGATACCTACCAACACCATTAGTTGAAGGATATTTTCCATATAGAATTGCTAAGCTGTTGACCATTCTTTTACTACATTAATGTGGACAAAAACTTATAGAAGTTAAAAATATAATCAACCATCATTTTTGCAGAATTACAGCTACTTGTTCACTAAAGAGTTTTGGATTAAGCCAAGAAATATACACTGTTTGCCAAGTGATGCTAATTTTCCTTCTATGCTGAATAAACCTTTAGGTAACATTTCCTCCAATTTTTTAGATTCTGTGAATAATAAATTGATTATAATTATTTCAAATTTTTTCTCCATGTCACTATGATTATTATATAGCTGTTGTGTGCACATCAGGAATTTGTCTTCATACACTTGTGGATTTTATGTCACTAGTACTGAACTTATCCATTTTCCCTTCCTTGCCATTTTCCCTCTTCTAAATGTTACAGTTAATTCTTTTCCAACAAAATGGATCTTCCTAGGAACTGTCCTGCTTATTTGAGGTGAATTGCTCCATGTATTTTCACCAGCATATGGCCCTGAAATGAGCCAAACAAAGACATGAATATTGTTAAGAATACTTGAAATCAGACTTAAATCTTTGGAAAGAAGCCATTTTGAAAAAGTGGTTCTCACACAGTATAGGAACAGAAATCTGGCTATGAAATTGGAATGAGGTTTCAACCTCAGACAGAATCTTTGTAGAAAGTAAATTTAGTTCTTAACTGACAAGTGAAATTGTGTTTATTATGCACAACATGCGGTTTGGAAGTGTATCTGCACAGTGTGATGCCACCACTCAACCATTTAACACCCACATTATGTACTTAAAACTGTAGAGAGACTTAAGATTTTTCCTATATAAAGACAAGGAAATAGAAAGTTCAGGAAATGTAGACTATCCCATCATAGAAAACCACCCCTCAGCCCCTCTGCCCACCAAGTGGTATCAGTGCCAAAGTATGACATTACTATGAGGGATGCCATGAGCAGATGGGGACACTAGGGGTGAGTGGCAAGACAACATTCATGTCATGCCTGTGTCCAGGGACCACTGCACCTCTAATGATGTCTTGAAATTAGAAACCACATCAAAAGAAAGGAAAGAACATTATGCCAAGTTTGTAGACCAGACAAAACAGGGTACACCTGACAGGCTTCCTCCTAAAAGTTTCTGAATTTTCTAATATTATAAATCAGATAAACAATAAAGCAATAAAAATAAGTGAAAAGCTGAATATTCAGTTGTAATGAAAAAGAACTTTCTGAAGTTTCAAAAGTCACACAACAGTGTATAACTATAGGCACTAACATAAGTAAACTCTCAGGGAAGGAATCACAACCCATTAGAAATCTAGGATGCAATAAATGGTGGTATTACTAGGTGGTGGGAAATGCTGAACGTGGCACTGCTGCTGTGGAATTCAGCCCTGGCAGCTCTGTACTGTTTTGTGATTTTACACGGAGTCATGATGTATGTGACAATCATGTAAAAAAAATTGAGTGTTTCTGTTTGCCTTCAATTAACCCAGCATTTTGTGGATTTAATACTAATTTCTGGAGAAACATTTTAGGAAGATGATGTTTCTGCTGGTGATTTGGTCTCTTCTTTGGCCTGCCTGTGTAGAACTCTGTCATCCATATTACTCATAATTCTTATTGATATATTCTCCAGGGTTTCTATCTACACAAGTGAATAGTGTGCTGGATCTGATCCAAGATAATGACCTTGTGCACACCAATATTTTAACAGGATCCTGGTCAGATGCTGTTCATATCTGAGAAGAATGTGCATCAAATCTTAAAGCAGGTGACAGACAGTGACAGCAAGGCTGAAGGCATGGTTGATGTATTTGGACTCAGGGTGACTGGTGTTACTGAGGTCTGGGAGGCAAGGCTCACAGGAAGGATGGCAGCCTTGACCTCCATGCAGTACAGAGATTTTACAGAAGACAGCACAGGGAGGAATATTCAGTCAAGATTTATTCTTTTCTAATTCACAAGTGCATGAATTAGAAATGATGTCTCCAGCCACCAGAACTTAGCTGAAGGCTGCATCAGGGGCAAGATGCCCGGAACCAACACCATGGGCCCACCCTGCCACCAGGAACTTAGTGGAAGCCTGCATCAGGGGTAAGCTGCCCGGAACCATAGCCATGGGCCTGCCCTGCCACCAGGAACTGAGTGGAAGCCTCAATCAGGCATAGGCTGCCCAGAACCTGCCCTGTGGCCCTGCCCTGCCACCAGGAACATCGAGAAAGGCTGCCCAAGACTGAAAACTGCCCTGAACTGTTTCTGCTGGGCCTGCCCTCCCACCTGGATCATCAGAAGATCTCAGCAGGATTCAGTTAGTGTGAGAAAATTTGGAATTTTGCTACCAGGTGGTGAACTTTGGAGTACACTGGATTGACTGTATTAGTATGGTGAGTATACCCCTAAAATAGAGGTGTACAGGGGATAAATAGGGCCAGTAGTAAAACCCACTACAACTAACCATACCACTTTGTTGTATCTGAAAATAGTGTGTGTGATCCCTTCCTACACATAGAAAACACCAGGCAGAGTGAAAATGACAAAATGAAAAAGTAAAATGCAGTCTCAAACATATAGTTCACCAGAAGCAAGTATAGGAGACATTGAAATAGAGGACCCCAAAAGTAACACACTGGGGATCTCTGAAAAGATAGCAAGTGAAATAAAAAAAAACAACTGCATCAGGCTATAGAGGAAATCAAATTAGAAGTAGTCTCCCATGTAAAGATAGAAATAACAACTTTAGTAAAGGTGTTGTTGAATGCAGCTAAAGAAGAACTAGAGAAAAAAGTACATGAGCATGGTAAATTGATTGAAACTTTGAATGAACTATATAGAAAGCAAGCAGAATTCATGAAAAAAACTCAAAGAAACATCCAAGAAAAAAAAATTCTATTGAAAGTGTGCAAAACCACCTAAAGGAAGCTGAGGATAGGATTTGGACCTTGAGGACAGGATCACAGTTAGTAATAAGGAAAGGACAGAACTTTTAAAAATAACAAAGCAACATGAAATGACAATCCAGAAGTTTCATGATGATGCCAATAGCAACAATATAAGAATAGTAGGCATTAGTGAAGATACAGGAGTCCAGGCAAATGACATACATAAAGTATTTACAGAAATAATAGCAGAAAATTTCCCATACATGGGGAAAGAATCTGATATGCAAATAAGTGAGGCATATAGAACACCAAACAGTCACAATCAACATAAATCCACACCCAGACACATAATTAAGATCTCAGACATACAGCATAAAAACAAAATATTAAAAGCTGCCAGAGAAAAGACACAACACACCTATCAAGGAAAGCCCATTAGAATCATGGCAGACTTTTCAGCACAAACCCCCAAGTCAAGAAGAGCTTGGAGTGAGGTATTTCAAGCCCTGAAAGAAAACAACCTTCAACCCAGACTGAGGTACCCAGAAAAACTTTCATTTAAATTTAATGGAGAAACAAGATATTTCCATGACAAAGAACAACTGAAGAAATTCATTTCCACCAAACCAAACCTAGAAAGAGTACTGAAAGACATACTAGACAGAGATAAAAATGATCACTATCCCCAAAACAACAACAGAAAGAAACCAGGTAGGACAAGCAATTAAATAAGAGGAAAAGCAGAAAGAAAGAACTGGAACATAACATGGCAAAGTTGAGCTGTTACATGGAAATCCATATGGAGAATTCTCGGAAGACTAAGATTGGAAGCCCCATTCAATCCAGCTATTCCCCTCCTGGGTATTTTCCCCAAAGAACTGAAAAGTTCATATCACAGTGATATATGTGCACCCATGTTCATAGATGCACAATTTATGATAGTTAAATCCTGGAAACAACCAAGATGCTCATCAACTGCAGAGTGGATGAAAAAGATGTGGCATTTTTATACAATGGAATATTACTCACCTATAAAAATGGATGACCTTGAGGCCTTCATAGGCAAATGGAGACAATTTGAGACTATCCTCATTAGTGAAATAAATAAGAATCATATTTATAAATATCATTATTGCGTCTCTAGTGTAAAAAGTAAATAAGAACTACAAGAGTAATAAAACCAAAATGTTTCATTGCTATTGCAAAAAAGAGAGGAAAAGAAAGTGCTCTAAGGGATACAACTGCATGTATGTTTGAGTGTGTAAAATAGATGACCATATTGCTGAATCTTTGTTGGATCTTTGAGCAAAACTGTTTGTAGTCTGACTGTGTGAATATTTACTATGTACCCTTTAACTTTGTAACTTGAACAACGACATCCAGGACGACAGTATGTAATTTTTAAATTACTGATTCTTAGTGGAGCTTTTTCTCATTCTCATTTTTCTTTCTTTCTTTTAGAATTCTGTATTGTTGCTACCCTTTTTCTGTTTTTTTTCTTTTCTTTAAATAAAAATTTTAAAATGTATAATTGCTATTGTAAAAAAAGAGTAAATAGGAAGCACTATAAAAGATACATCTGCATGTATGTTTAGATGTGTGGGATTGATGACCATATTTCTAGGTGCTTGTTGGATTGCTGAACAGACCTGTTTGCACTCTCACTGCTTTAGTGTCCACTTTGTGTGCTTTAATTCTGTAACTTGAATAACTATTTCTAAAAGAACAATATGTAATATATCAGTGATTTCTTACTGTTTTTCTTCTTTTCTTGAAATTCTGTAATATTTCTACCTTTTTCCTGGTTTTTTCTCTTTAAATAAAAAAATGTATAATTGCTCTTGTATAAAAGAGAAATAGAAAGTGCTATAAAAGATATTACTGCATGTATATTTATGTGTGTAGGATTGTTACCCATATTTATTAGTTCTTATTTGATTGTTGAACAGATCTGTTTGCAGTCTCACTGCTCAAGTGTCTATTTAGTGTGCTTCAATTTTGTAACTTGAACAACTATTTCTAAAAGAGCAATATGTAATTTTTGAACTACTGATTTCTTACTGTTTTTGGTTGGTTTTTTTTTGAAATTCTGACATTTCTCTCCTTTTTCTGTTTTATCCCTTTAAATAAATTTTTTTTAAAAAAAAGAAAAGCATACCAAGACAATTCAAATCTCTCCACTTACTTGATCACTTTTAGTTATCTTCAGGTCATTCTCCAGTTTTTATAGAAAGCAAACACGGCTCCAGGTATTTTGATGTCAGTAAATGCATATTTTTTTTTATTCATCTGAGCTGAGATGTTGGGGGAGCTGTGTATGCACGTAAGCCTCAGGAAGCCCCTTCCCACTAAAGGAAACAAAATGGAACAATTAAAACTTTAATTTCTGATATCACTTACAATTCTCCTTTCTAATTTCAGCCTCTGTCCTAATGGCCTCACATGTCACATCAGCTGTCTGCTCCACTGTTGGGCTGGTGCTTTGAGTCCCTTAATGTCAGCTGGAGAATGAGCCAATGGAAGATAGATGATTAAAACACCCCCCCAAAAATCAGCAAAATTCATGATGTTAATTATAAAAAAAGCCAAGCTCAGGAGGTATTTAACCACACCTGTTAGCACAGCCTGTTGCTTTTAGTCAGTCATGCATCAGCCTTATCCTTCTTAACTTCTGCAGCTCTGCTTACTTTGATAGGACTGACATACAGATGACTCTTTGATTCTTTCACATTGTCCCCTTCATCTCTGAATGTATTGTTATGCATTGTCAATTAATCATAGATGGCTTTGCTGCATTGGGTCAAGGCAAATTTTATACATATGATTAATTAGAATATATCCTACATTGCAGTGGCTATGATACATAATTAGTCTGCATCCTAGGCTCTTTTTTGTTAAATTTGAACAATGTCAAAGATTTAGAAGGATTGATTCTTATGTAGAGTCTGCTGTAAATTATAGTCCTTTATATTTAGTGGTTAGCACCCTAAATTTTTAGAGTTTTGACAAGCAATAGTTAAAATTGCCATAAACAGATATAAAACCAGTGAAAAACCACAATGCAAATTTATTCTGTGACATAGACTGGAACTAAGAAGCACAGGGCAAGGTAAATGAAAGAAAGACAATATTATTATGAAACAACCTTAGTTCTTCCAGAAATCTAATTAAGACAATTTGTTTAACTATTGCAAATTATCACTTAGAATAAACCACACAATTTAGTAATTTAAAAACCAAGATTATAATTTAATGACACTACTGGTATATTTTAGGTACTCAAACAGAACCTAACCACAATTGAATATAAGGTGCAAAATAATGTTTACTTTATGATATAAGAGTATGTATTTGTTTATTTTTTATTTTAAGAGAGAAAGAAGAAAATTTTAAAAAGACAAAATAAAAAAACAAGAAGAAATGGAGAATAAAGAATTCAAAAAACATTTTAAAATCTCTAGTTGATACATTCATTACTTATTGTCATTTTAACAGTGGTTGTTAAAGTTACAAAATCAAGGCATAAAAGTTGGATTAGACACTCAAGTATTAATAGTATAAACACTTCTGTTCAATGACCTACCAAAGCTCAGTAATATTGTCATCTATCTTACACACTATATATACCATTATATCCTTTAGAGCACTTTCTTTCCATTTCATTTACAATTTCTATTATATCTGTTACAATTTTCTATCTATTATACTTTTCTATCTATTATCATTTTTAGATACTATTATTCTGTCAGTTATATTTTACACTAGAGAGACAATGTGACAATATTTACTAATGTGCATCTTGTTTATTTCACTAATGAGGATATTCTCAAGATACCTCTATTTACTGATAAAGGCCTCAAGTCATCCTTTTTTATACCGAGTAGTACAAAAATACCACATTTTTTTCATTCACTCTGCAGTTGATGGGCATCTTTGTTGTTTCCAAGATTTTTCTATCACAAATTGAGCTGCTATGAACATGGGTAAACTGTAACCTTTCAGTTTTTCTGAGAAAACACCCAGGAGGGGGAATAGAAGGATTGAATGGAACTTTCAATCCTAGTTTTTTGAGGAATATCCATACTGATTTCCAGAGTGGTTGCATCAGTCTGCACTCCCAGCAACTGTGGAGAAGTGTTCTTTTCCTCCATGCATACTCACCAACATTTGTTATCAGTTGTTTTCTTGATGGCAGCCATTCTTTCCCAGGTGAGATGAAATCTCAGGTCTGTTTTAATTTGCATTTCTTGAATAACCAGGGATGGTGAACATCTCTTCATGTATTTATTTTCCATTTGTATGTCTTCATCAGAGAACTGTGTGTTCATCTCTGATGCCAATACTTGGAGAGGGTCTTTGAATTTCTCAATTCTTTATAGGTTCTAGATATAAGTCCTTTTTCTGAGGGAATGTTGGCTGAAATTCTTTCATATTCTGTGTGTTTTCTTTTTACTTTCTGGTGATTTATTTCAAAGTGCCAAATAAGGGATCTTTAGTAATATAAGATCCCAGTTGTTGATTCTTTGAAATATTTCCCATGTGGTTTGTGTTTTATTCATGAATTCTTTCCTTACACCTATGTTTCCAAGATTTTTATCTACTTTGTCTTCCAGTAAGTTTAGTTTTTCTATTTTAATATTTAGATCCTTGACCAATTTTTACTTTAGTTTACTGTATGATGATAGGCATGGGTCTATTTTCAGTCTTCTGCTTGTGGAATGCCAATTTTTCCAACACCATATATTAAAGAGTCTATCTTTTTCTCAGTAAATATTTTTAGCTCCTTTGTCCAATATAAGGTGGCTGAGTGTCTTTGTAGTACTGCTTCCATCTTCTAATCTGTTCCACTGATCCTCAGGTCTCTTTCTTTGCCAATACCATACTGATTTTTAACGGTGGCTTTGTAGTATAGTTTCAAGTCAGGTATAGAGATGCCTCCTGTCTTGCCTTTGTTGCCCAGAATTGCCTTTGCTATTCTAGGTTTCTCCTGATTTCAAATGAACTTTTGGAATGTATTCTCTAGTTCTGTAATGTATGTTAATGGTATTTGGACTGGGATTGCATTAAATTTGATTTAGCTTCCATCTACCATTATTTCAGTAACTGGCCCCTTCTGGCCTAGAAGAACTTGTAAATTTGTGCACTCTGCTCTCTGAACTGCTGTGAAAGACCTGATTATATCTCTCCTGCAGCATTTTTTCGCATTTACTGTAGAAAATAGAGTTAGGTTTTTTTGGATTTCTGTATTCCAATCAAAAGAAAGCTATTCTAATATGAACTAAATGGTCTGACTAATCATAATGAATGACTCTGCCTCCCAGGTGGTTCTCTCCCTGTCTGTCTGGAAGTTTCTCACTCATCCTGTTTTTCTTCCTCCTTTCAGCCCTTCCCACTTTCCCAGGGGGTCCAGCCACTTCTTACCCCAGAACCCACTGCTCAGTGGCCATGTCTATTGCAATCCTAAATATTGACCAAGGTAATCCAATATCCTAATCTCTTTTTCAGTCTTCCTCACAATCCTAAAAGTTATATTTAAAATCTCATTTAGATGCTACATGAATTCCAATAAGTTAATTCCAGTCTGAGGTGAGAGTAAAGACACCAAGAAGTATTCAAGTTAAGGGCAGCCAAGGGATCCTGTGTCCAATCACACTGAGGATACTCAAAGGCCCTGATCCCAGGCCTCTCCCAGAATTTATTATCTTGTGAAGATGGGAGTGGCTGGATGATGAGTGATCATGAGGTTAGCAGGAACTATGTGAGAAACTTGAGCTGGATAACCAGGTAGGGAGAAAAGCCTCTTTGCAAAATGCAGAAAGAATGACATGCAGAAGTATCATTCTGCATAATTCAACAAAGGTAGCACTGAATTGGGTTTAGAACATTGTTGCTTCTGTTTCTCTTACGCAAACTTTCATTCCCTGGGGATTCATAGCCTCTTTATTTCAAGGTTTGTACCCAGCTAACATTCCTGGTGCCCACTGGCTCTGCTGGCCTGCTGTGCTCATCTTTTCAGACAGCACTATGTGTGGAAACAGGAGACTGTCTGATGGATTTAAAGACTACACAACAGTACCTCAGCTAGCCTTATTTTCAATGCTTAGAGTTGATTGAAGAGAGAAGGAAACACCATAGTCAGCTCTGTACATATTTGTATATGGAAATAGGCCTGGTTTTAACTAATGTTGAAGCAATTGTTCTGCATTAATGGGAGTCACTCAAATTGTCTCCTACACTGTCTTCAATGAAATTCTTTTGTCACTACAGCCTGATTTTTTACAGGTTTTTTGCCAATTAACTTTAAATTTCTCAAAGACAGGAATCCTATAGATAATGAATTACACAGATGCATGAAAACACAGAAATGTACTATTATACATTATTTTTCCATAGGTATATAGTAGCTACAATATGTATCACTGTGTTTGGTTTAAGAGAAAACACATATAATTACAATCAATAAAATTAACCTCCTCTAAATGGAGGTTTGGTTTCAGAGGGAACACACACATTTCATTCAATAAAATTAACCTCCTCTAAATGGAACAAATACAGATGTGATATTTATTATCTTCAGGTCTCATGAATAAGATAATATCCAAAATTATATAATGGTTAATGTCTAACAATTAATTTTTTCAAAAGAA
>PVLA01020422.1:0-10283 GCA_004027455.1 Hydrochoerus hydrochaeris
AAGGACATCCTAGAGAGAGAGAAGAAAACCACCAGGGTCCCAGGAATAATGGCAGAAAGGCCTCAAAGAAAGGGGCAGACAGTGGAATGAAGGAGAAAAGTAATCAAATAACAACAGAAAAATAGTATGGCAGAGATAAAACAGAGAAGATTGGTTATATCACTGTTTTATCTTGACTGATTTTATTTGAATCTGGTATACTTGAGAGTGTCAAGTCTGAGAGTAGGGGCAACGACTCTGAAGATGACAGGATTCAATAGGATACCCATTCTGGTTTGATTGTTAGCTGCCTCTGAAATCCTATAATGTCTCCAATGTTTAGATTTTATTAATAATGTAAAGCAATGCTATGTTTATATTATATTTGATGGTATAGACAATTTTATTGAAAATAACTAGAGACATCATAGTGACTACCACAGATCACCTAATGTTGTTTTTTCGTATGTTCATTTCGCATTTCTCTAGGAATTTGTATTGCTGACTTGTTTTGATTTATTTCTCCCTCTAATACAGAAAGGCTAGGTATATGTGTAGAGACTTATACATGTGCAGAACTTCTAAGTAGTTTACCAGAAAGGATTATAGTTATTGTAAGGGGAAAAAAGGAAAAGAGAATATTCTAAATGATATAACTGCATGTATGTTTGAGTGTGTGGAATTAATAACCATGTTGCTAAAGTTTTAGTTGGATGGATGAGCAAAACTGACTGCAGTCTCACTGTTTGGATGTCCACTTTGTGGACTTATTTTGTAACTTGAACAACTGCATCTAAGAGGAAAGTATATAATTATCAACTAGTGATTATTTTGTTTTTGAGATTTTATATTGTGTCTACCCTCTTTCTGTTTCAAAATTTTTTCTTTAAAAAAAACAATTTTTTAAAAAAGCAAGAGGAGGAAAAGAAAGTGCTCTAAAAGAGATAACTGTGTGTAACCTTAAGTGTGTAGGATTGATAACCATGTTACTAAGTTTTTGTTGGATTGGTGAATAGAACTGTTTACAGCCTCACTGCTTGAGTGTCCACTTTGCATGCTTTAATTTTGTAACTGGAACAACTATATCCAAGAAGACAATATGTAATGTATCAAATAGTGATTTCTTACTGTTTTTTTTTTTGAAATTCTGTATTGTTTCTACCCTTTTTTCTGTTTTGCTTCCCCCCTCTTTTAATAAAAAAAAAAGTGAATTCAAATTTTTTTATTGCAAGCATCATGATGGACAGATATGTAATTTTCATATGATATCACATCAGATGGTTTTTGAAATGGAAAAATTATAACACTTTCACTAAAAATATGCAAAATTCAATGAAACAACTCACTCCAATACAGAATATTACTAACATCTTCAATGTAGCTCTTAACATAAGGATAATTATTGGAAACATTATAAAGTATTCCTAAGTAACCACATGGTAATAATTGAAGCTTCCTGGATAGCCTATTAATTTTCATGGTGTATAAGACTAATTTAATACTAAAATTACAAAAAAACAAGTAAATCTTTAATAATTCCTTCAAATGTATAAATCAAAAGCAAATTCTCAAGATACAATGGAATATTAGAAAAACTAATTTCATTTGATGTCCTACAGAATTCAAATCTAATGCCCTTGTTGCCTTTATTATCCTGGTATATACAAATAAATGCTGACTATGAAAAACTGTACATCATTTACCCAGATAAACTTCACAGCAGCAGAAAAAGTTATGTTTTTCTGCCTAAACTAGGAATTTTTAAGATGCTAAGTATTATCTATCTGTCTATAACTATGAAGGTAGTAAATAGGCTAATTAAAAGAAATGACCACTCGAATAAAAACATAAGTATCCATTTATTATTTCATTAATGACTAAAGTCCAAAGCACAGTTATACCAAATACTGATAATAACGTGGAGAAACAGGAACTCTCATTCATTCTTTGCAGAAATGTAAAATGATACATAGTTAGAAGACATTTTTACAGATTTTTTGTTTTTGTTTTTACAAAATTAAATATTCTCAACATTTGAGTCAGCAATCGTGTACCTAGCTATTTATCTAAATGAGTTGAAAGTTTACATTTTAAAAAATCTGCACGAAACTGTTTGTGGATGCTTTACTTATAATTGCCAAAACTTAGAAACAATCAAAATGTCTTTCAAAAGGTGGGTGGATAAATAACTCTAGTACCTCCATACAGTCTAATACTTAGGAAAAAAACTTCATTAAATTGCAAAAGACATAGAAAAATCTAAAATTGCATATTATTATAGCAGAAAACAGGTAAATTAAAACAAAATTTCCATGTTTAAATGCTTAAACTTCTAGAGATACAAAACAAGCAATAAAGGATACATGGTTCCTAGAAATAAAAATTATTTTAACAAAAGTAAAGAATAGAATACAAGACAATAAATGTGAACCCTTAACCTATACCATATACTAAGTTTAATTCTAAATGTATACAAATCCTAAACCTGAGATACATACAGATAGAATTGTGGTCAGAGATCTTCTCTAAATATTGAAGACAGGTTACAAATGTGGAAAACTGATCATTCTTTTTATCATTATGGAGGTTATTGGTAACTTTGATATATTTGAAATGAAGTGGCAGGGAAAAAAAGCTTAATTTGAGTACGTTTAAAATATAAGGAAGATATATCGGCGATTCCTAAGCTCTGTATCATGTTGGAACTTGGGCCGCTGGGAGAACAGGCAGCTTGCTCACCACCCTGGTAAGCAGCTGGGGGCCAGCCTGTGTAAGGGCTAAGAATCAGACATCAATCCATCTCCCCACCCCCCACCCCCCGTTAGCAAGCGGGAACTGGAGGTCTGAGTATCTCTTAGGAGGATGAATCTATACAGTGTGGCAAGTAAGGGGGATTTCCTTCTACCATCTCTTTGAAGGCAAATATTTTTATCACTGTTTTGCTCAGTTGTGATTAATGGTACTGCTCTATTCAATATTCTGTTTTTATAAATTCAATATTTCCTTCCATTTTGCTCTACCTGATTGAAAGAACAGCTAAAGTGAACAGAACGGGATGTACTATTGTGCCTATTGCTGGTGTCCTGGTGACCTGGTGTGAGGCTCTGTGCCAATTTCACTGCACTGCCTCCCATGGGTTTGTTCTGTCTTGTTCTGCTGTATTTTGCTAACTTCAAAAAAAAAAGTAGATAACAAAGTAACAAAATGCCTCCAAAAACCTCCCTACTACACCAAAGCTGATCCATGGGGCAAGGATGAGGAGAAACTCAAAAACAAAGCAACAGAATAATATAGGTGAGTGAAAAGTAAATAACAACAACAATATAGGTCAGTAAGGTACTGAGAAACCTGAAACAGGATATAACTAAACAGATAATGGACTTAAAAAATAAAGGGAAGAAAAGAAGGTGCTCTAGAGGATATAGCTGCATTTATGTTTGGGTGTGTGGGATTGATGGCCATGTTGCTGAGTTGTTGTTGGATCATTGAACTTCTTTGCAGCGTCATTGTTTGAATATCCACTTTGTATGTTTTGATTTTGTAACTTGAATGACTATGTCTAAGAGAACAGTGTGTAGTTTATCAACTAGTGATTTCTTACTGTTTTTTTTTCTGAAATTCTGTATTGTTTCTACCCTTTTCCTGTTCTGCTTTTTTTCTCTTTAAATAAAATTTAAATATGTATATAAGGAAGATAAATACTTCTGTTTACCAAGATAGAGGAAGAAGAAATACTATGTAAAGGATCCTAATAAGCTCAATGAATGTGAGTATTATATGTAATAAATATGAACTAAGGTTAATAATATCAACAAGGGGAGAAGGGAATTAGAGAAGGAGGAAGAGAAGAGGAAGGGAAATGGATTTTTTTGTCTTTTTGTGACAGGATTTCTCTGTGCAGTTGAGGTTGGCCTTGAGCTCACTTTGTATCCCAGGCTGGCTTCAAACTCAAAAAGACCCTCCTGCTTCAGCTTCTCAAGTGCTGGGATTACAGGCATGCACTACCATTCCCTGAGGGAAATGGATTGCTAAAAGAAACAAGCTGCATTACATATATGTACCAGTTCCCCAAGATAATTGCAAAATGCATGTACTCCAAAAAAAATACTAACAAGTAAAAAAAATTAAAAAAAGAAGAAGAAATGGGTTGACTCTCCCAAATTAAACAACTAAAAAATTAATAAAACACAAAAATAGTTTTCAAGACAATTGATAGAAGTCAGTAAGAAACAGTGATCTCTAAGAAATAGGTAGCAAACAAGATTTGCTTTCCTATTTCACTGTCTGAAGAATATTACAAGGTGGAATGGAAACTTTGGCAGTCTGCTGTCTCCATGAGTTCAATAAAATGAGCTGGAGTTTTGTGGGAAATCAGGTGAGCAGCATACACTCAGAAAACTTCCAGAGATAAGAGAACCTCACAGTGCAAAACTATGGAAATCATTGGCTGCTCTGGACCACACTGTATAAATATTTATCTTCAGATGCATGTGAGAACAATAGCCATGACAGAGATCCTAACTCTGAAAATAAAGATTAGTGATAATTCCAGTTCTTTGAAAAAATAAGTGGGATCTCTCATAATTCAAGGAACATTAGTGTAATGGGGCAAAGTAAGATTCTAAACCAAGTACTTTTTTAGCCTACTTATCAAAAATTGTATTACTCAAGTGGATAAAATTCTTTCCTAAGTTAGTAAGAATCACCTATGTTTTTAAGAATACAGGAATACTTAGCAATAGACACAATAAATTTTGTAGTATTTTGTAGCTACAAGGAAGTCAAAGAAGCAAGCAAATATAATGAATCACACTGTAAATAAGAATATATGGAAACTATCCAGAAACAAAGTAAAAGATAGAATTATAGATTAAGAATATTTACTAATTTTAATAGTAGTTCAAGTGTCTAAAACTCAGTAAAAATGTTGTACATATTAGTAAGAGGCATAGAAGATTTTTAAAAATCAAATCAAACACTTTTTATTATTTTTTAATGCCTAAATTTTGTAACCTGAACAACTACTTCTAAGATAACAAAATGTAACATATTAACTAGTGTTAATTTCCTCATTTAAAAAAAATTCTGTATCATTTCTACCTTTTGTTTTGTTTTTAAAATAAAAAAGAAGAAAAATATATCCCATAGGGTTAATGAAAAATAAAACATAGCAAAAATAGGATTTGTCAACTTTAAGAAATATGGCAGTTGTAGCAACTGCAAAATGAAATACAGGTAGAAAACAAATGAAGAAACAAGATAGACTTTTCAAGACTCTCTGGGACTACTGTAAATTGTCTCTTATATACATAAGTGAAAGGAAAAAACAAGGATAGAATTATTTTTTAAAATTCTAAGTTTGATATACACTACAAATCATAAGTCCACAAAACTCAATGGGTTGAAATATACCAGAAGAATAAATATAAAGATGTCCAACAATAGATTTTGACTAGCAAAAAGCCAAGATTATCTATAAATAAATTAATTATATTTGCTCAAAAATAGATTGATAAATTAAAGATTTAATCTTGTACCTTATGAAGACCACTAAAATAAAAACAAAAAATTAGCACAAATTACCCAACAAAGAAGAGAAAAAAGTGACATAAATTTGGTTACTTTATCCAAAGGAAAAGAGGAAAAGATCAAATAGAAAATACAGAACACACACAAAAAAAGAGAACACAATTACAATAATGATAGATTTAAACACTTAAAAATTCAGAAATGGGGTGGGCATAATAGTGCTCACCTGTAATCCCAACTCTTGGGAGGCTAAGGAAAGTATGCAAGTTCAAGGCCAGCCTAGGCTACATAATGAGTGCAAGGTCAGTCTGAAATACATTGTGAGACACACACACACACACACACGTCAGAGATTATCAGTATAGATTAAAACACAAGATATAATGAAATGCTTTCCACACCAAATCATTTTAAATATAAGAATAAAAATCAATTAAATTAAAATACATGTCATATGAACATTAATTTTTAAAAGTTAGGGTCTGTATTAACAACTCTATAGTAGTTCAGAGAAAGTACAATAAAAGAAAAAGATGAGGTTCAATTCATAATGATAAAGCAACTGACTTCAACAGGAAGGTAAAGTAATTCTAAATCCTTATACATGTGAAATAAAGTCCAAAAATACTGATAGAATTGCAACTAGAAATAGGTAAAACCACAAATGTGGTAGGCAATCTTAACACTTTTTCTCAATAATTAAAAAAAACAGTTTCGAATAAATTTCTTTAAGCAATAGAATCTTGGAACATTACCAATCACCAACTATCTTGACCTCAGTAACTTTTTCATGTCTCCCTATAATAAGCAGAACACACAATATTTTCCTTTACTTAGGACATACACCAAGGGAGGTTATACTCTAGGTCATAAAACAAGGCTTAGTACTTTAAAAGTCTTCTTTCATATGAAGTATTTTTCTGTGACCAGTGTAGAATTAAATTAGAAATAAATTAAGGGGAAGCTTTCTGGAAAATTCCCAAATACTTGGAAATTAAATAGCACACCTTAAATAAACCATAAGTTGAAAAAGAAACCAAAAGGGAAATTAGAAATCACTTTGGAATGAAAGTGAAAACACAGCATCTCAAAATTTGTCCTACAACTGAAGCGGAACTTACAAGCAAATTTATAAATGCATAATTAAAAAAAGAAGAAATGATTCAACAAATGACCTCATCTTCACCTTAGCAACCAGAATAACAAAAGCAATTGAAGCTCAAAGCTGCAAGTGCAAAGAAAAGGAAAAATGTGAAAGAAGGAAAATATGAAAGATGAAAATGAAAATAAAAATCAGAAAAAAACACAAAGAAAAGTAAATGAGCCAAAAAGTGAGTTCTTAAAGAGCTGTAACACTGATGAAACTTTTATTTATCAGAAACAAAATAAGTAAGACACAAACTTTTAATATCAGGAATAAAGGACGTGATATATGTCATAGATTCCATAGGTATTAATTATAAGTGGTTGTCATGAAGATTTTTATACCAACAAATTTGACAGTTCACATGAAAATAGCTAATTACTTGAAGGAAACAAACTATAAAAGCTCACCTTAAAAAATATGCCCACTGAACATAATGGTTTGCACTCTCATTGTTTGATTGTCCACTTTCTATGCTTGAATTTTGGGACTTGAACAACTATTTCTAAGATGACAATACTTGACTTATCAACTAGTGATTTCTTAGCATTAATTTCTTTTGAAATTCTGTATTACTTGTACACTTTTTCTGTTTTTTTAAATAAAAAAATAAAAATACAAAATGCTCACTTTAAAAAGCACCCATTTTTAATGAACTTAAATTTAAATATAAAAACTCTCACAAAGAGGCAGCCAGCACCCCACTCTGGAAAATGGCTGTGGCCTCCCAAGCTGCGACTGCCACAGGGGTTTCCTGAATCATATCAGGGTTTCCTGAGATCTGTGCCATGTTGGAACTTGGATCACTGGGAAAACAGGCAGCCAGCTCACCGCTCTGGTGAGGGACTGTGAGCCTACAGGTGCGAAGGCTAAGAATCCAACATCCATCTCATCCCCCCACAGCAAGTGAAAGCCAGAGATCTGAGCATCTCTTGCGAGTTTGACTGCATGCAATATAGCAAATAAGGGAGATTTTTTTCTGCCATCTCTTTGAAGGCAAATATTTTTATCTCTCTGGTGTGCTCTGTTCTGATCAATGGTATTGCTCTATTCAATATTCTGTTTTTATAATTTCAGTATTTCCTTTGATATTGCTCTACCTGATTGAAGGAACAACTATTGTGAAGAAAACCAGATATATTCTTGTACCTATTGCTGTTATCCCAGTAACCTGCTGTGAGGTTCTGTACCAATTTCACTGCACTGCCTCAATTGGCTTTTTCCTGTCTTGTTCTGCTGTATTTTACTACCTTCAAAATAAAAAAATAAATAAAATAAAAATAATAATAAATAAGAAAAAATAAAACAAATTAACAACAACAAAACAGATCAGTAAGGTACTGAGCAACTTGAAACATGATATAACTAAACAGATAATGGACTTAAAAAGCAAAAGGAGGAAAAGAAAGCACTCTAAAGGATATAACTGCATGAATGTTTAAGGGTATAGGAATGAGAATTATGTTGCTAAGTTTTTGTTGGATCAGTGAACAGAACTGTTTTCAGCCTCACTGTTTGAATGTCCACTTTGTATGCTTTAATTTTGTAACTTGAACAACTATATCTAAGAAGACAATATGTAATGTATCAACTAGTGATTTATTACTGTTTATTTTTTTTTGAAATTCTGTAGTTTCTATCCTTTTTTCTGTTGGCTTTTTTTCCCTCTTTAAAAAATTTTTTTTAAAACTCCCACAAAGACATCTCCAGAAATATTTGCCCTTAATATTGAATTCTATAAAATGATAAAATGATAACCCTATCCATAAAAATAAATATTGATCTATAACTTACACCATTAAAATTAATTTAGATATAGGCTAAAATATAAAATGTAAAGCTACAAAACTTATACAAGAAAATCTCTATGATTTCTCAGATACAAAGCCAAAAGTACAATCTATGAAAAAACCCTAGTAAATTTCTTTCATGAAAATCAAGAAAAATTTACACTGGGATGATGCAATCTGATACTGAAATTGTGTTAAAAATATGTAACGATACCTAAAAACTCAAAAATAAGAAAATACATAACTCAATGTAGAACTGACATATGGGTGACAAATAGACATACAAGAAAACAAAATCATGAGTCATTATGTAGACATATATTTCAGAAAACATGAGATGCCTCTTTATTTAGATTACAAAAACTTTAAAAATTGAGCAGAACAAGTCTTTGTGAAGATGAATAGCAAGAAAAACACTCAAATACTGCAAGTGGGGTTGAAATTGGTACAATTACTTGGAAATCCATTTAGTGTTTTCTTTAAAAGCTAAATATGCATCAACCATAAAAGCAACTGTTCCACTAATTTATCCAAGATATATGAACACATATGTCCATATAAAAACAAATATAAAAGTGTTTATAATAACTCTTTGTGATAGATAAATCTACAAACAACTCCACTGTTCATCACCAAAACAGTTTAACAAACAATTTTTTTTATTTTATTTAAAGAGGGGGGAAGCAAAACAGAAAAAAGGGTAGAAACAATACAGAATTTCAAAAAAAATAAACAGTAAGAAATCACTATTTGATACCTTACATATTGTCTTCTTGGAAGTAGTTGTTCCAGTTACAAAATTAAAGCATTCAAAGTGGACATTCAGGCAATGAGGCTGTAAACAGTTCTGTTCACCAATGCAACAAAAACTTAGTAACATGGTTATCAATCCTACACACTTAAGGTTACACACAGTTATCTCTTTTAGAGCACTTTCTTTTCCTCGTCTTGCTTTTTTAAAAATTGTTTTATTTAAAGAAAAAATTTTGAAACAGAAAGAGGGTAGACACAATATAAAATCTCAAAAACAAAATAATCACTAGTTGATAATTATATACTTCCCTCTTAGATGCAGTTGTTCAAGTTACAAAATAAGTCCACAAAGTGGACATCCAAACAGTGAGACTGCAGTCAGTTTTGCTCATCCATCCAACTAAAACTTTAGCAACATGGTTATTAATTCCACACACTCAAACATACATGCAGTTATATCATTTAGAATATTCTCTTTTCCTTTTTTCCCCTTACAATAACTATAATCCTTTCTGGTAAACTACTTAGAAGTTCTGCACATGTATAAGTCTCTACACATATACCTAGCCTTTCTGTATTAGAGGGAGAAATAAATCAAAACAAGTCAGCAATACAAATTCCTAGAGAAACGCGAAATGAACATATGAAAAAACAACATTAGGTGATCTGTGGTAGTCACTATGATGTCTCTAGTTATTTTCAATAAAATTGTCTATAACATCAAATATAATATAAACATAGCATTGCTTTACATTATTAATAAAATCTAAACATTGGAGACATTATAGGATTTCAGAGGCAGCTAACAATCAAACCAGAATGGGTATCCTATTGAATCCTGTCATCTTCAGAGTCGTTGCCCCTACTCGCAGACTTGACACTCTCAAGCATACCAGATTCAAATAAAATCAGTCAAGATAAAACAGTGATATAACCAATCTTCTCTGTTTTATCTCTGCCATACTATTTTTCTGTTGTTATTTGATTACTTTTCTCCTTCATTCCACTGTCTGCCCCTTTCTTTGAGGCCTTTCTGCCATTATTCCTGGGACCCTGGTGGTTTTCTTCTCTCTCTCTAGGATGTCCTT
>PVLA01020423.1:0-10281 GCA_004027455.1 Hydrochoerus hydrochaeris
AGCTTTTTCATAATAGCTCCTAACTGGAAAACAGTTCAGGTGTCTAACATGGGAATAATGGACACACATATCATGTTCTATTTCTACAATAGGGTGGTGTGTACACACAATAACATGGATGGACAAAATACTTCACTGTGTAAAACAGACCAGAGAATACATGCAGTGTTCCCGGGGATGTAGCTAGTGGAAGACCACTACCTAGAGCCCTGAGTTCCAGCTTCGGCACCAAAGACTAAATAAATGAGTAAAATAAAATCAAATCACAGCAATGCTTATTTTGTGGGGGGATGTGGGCACTGAACTGTCTGGAGAGGATATAAGATCATTAAAATGTTCCATACCCTGCTTTAGATAATGATTACATAGGTCCAAACTCAAATGATACACTTAACATTTGTGTATTTTACCATTTCCAAAATAATACATCATAGTAAGTAAACGTAAACCTTTTATTTTATAGCATTTATTCAAATCTGAAATTTAAAATGTGCTATTTCCCTATTAACACCCATCTTTCCTACACTGCATGTCAGGTATTATTTCAAGCTCTGTAAGAAAAACAGCTTCCAAAATGAGCCAATCTGTGATCTTATACAGTTCGTAGTCTTGTAAGAAAGGGCCATACTTGTCCTTGTGCACTAAGTTATTCCCAGCAGGTTGTATGGTGCTTGGTGTAGATGTGTGAGATGGAAGTGGACCCAGAGTTTACAAAACCAGGAGACAATGTTTCTGTATTCAAAATTCACAGGCTAGCACATTCTCTTTCTCTCTCTGTTTTTTGTTTGTTTGTTTCTTGTTTTTGTTTTTGTTTGGAGAGGGGTTTTGAGATTTGAACTCATGACCTTGCTCTTGCCAAACAGGTACTCATGCTACTAAGCTATACCCCCAACCCCTCCTTGTTCATTTTTCGTATGCTACTTTCCCTGATGAGTATGTCAAGTGCCAATATACTGTGTGAGTGTATAGATAAGGATTCACAACTTTGAATTCAGCAAGCAGTGACATGTGGATGGACTTTGGACTAGATGGAACACCATCCCTCCTCTATGAATTGTGGGAGGATTTGAGGATGAGACTAAGATTTTTTTCTCAAGAAAAAAAGACTAGAATTACTAATGTGCTTAAACAATTTTGAGATTTAGAAGTCTGTTTCATAAAGCTCTGACAATTCAAAATTGAATCACAAAATTTTACCAATAAGAATCACTAAAATATTGGATTTTGAGCGGTAATCCTGCTCATGGTTCTGCCAGTATTTTATTTTGTCCAGTTGCAAAATATCTAAAATGAGGATTACTGTGATTGAAATTGTAAACATCAAGCAAGAAGAGGAAAAGTCAACAGGGGAAGAAAACAGTATATATTCCTTTAGTGTAGACCAATTTTCAAACATTTCAAGCAAGTCAATCATTAAAATCTTTGGCAAGATGCAGTTTACTATATAAATGTAGTTAAAAATAGGAATTAATTTAATGTTGTATTGCTAGTGTATTTAAGCTCTTTGATCTGTAGTCATATTTAGGAAGTTGCCTGAAAGTGACAAATGTTAAGAACATTTTTTAAAAAGTAATTTTTGATTGTATTCCCCTTGAAGCAAAACCTCACATATTACATTTCTTGTGCCCTTTACTACAAACCTCAATTCTCTTCAGGAAGCTTAGCATCATCTAGAAATTCAACAAAGTTTGTGCCAAGTTATAAGCAGGGATTTACCATATCTGTTTTTATACCAGACATCACTTAGATTTAGAAGCAGGACCCCTGAAAGAAAATAAAAGGTTGAACAGGCTAATAATGGTCTACTGCAGAATTGGACATGGTCTCCAGATGACCTCTACTGGGTTTTGGATATAGTTAATTGTGTCCCCTTAAGGTTCACACACTGGATTTGTCCCTAGGGGATGCTATTGGGAGGTGGTAGGACTTTTAAGAAATGGGACCCAGGTTTAGGTCATGATACCATTAGGGGTATCCCCAGAAGGTAGTTCCTTTGGGACCCATTGAGTTCTCCAGAGAGGGTTTTTAATAAGGCACAAGTCTGGTTCCTCCTGTTGTCTCTGCTTCTTGGCTGATATGGTTTATAGCTAGATGTTTCTCCAAAGCCTCCTGTGCCCATAGGTGGGGCTTCTGGGAGATGATTGGATCAAGGGTGTGACACTCAGCAGTGATGAGTTTATAGCTAAAAGCTTTGTTGGGAGGTGAAGCCTGGTTGGAGGAGGTGGGTCACTGGGGGCGTGGCCTGGAAGGGTCTGTCTCCCTCTGTCTTCCTCCCTGATGGTTCTCTTTCCTGCCTGCCATGCCAGGAACCACTTTCCTCTACTATGCCCTTCTTCCATGCTACCCTGCCTTGGAGCCAGCCAACTATGGGCTGAAACATCTACAAACTGTGAACTACAATAAACCTTTCTACGTCTGAGTTGTGGGTGTTGGGAATTGTGTCTCAGTGATGAGAAAGTAACCAAAACACTGGTTATTGGTGTTTATATGACCACTTGTTCTAACACACATTCCTACCACTATTTTATGCCACAAGATGACATAATCAAGGGGAAGCCATTGCCACAAGCCTGTGAATGTTTTGGGACTTTGAATCTCTGTAACTATGAATTAAATAAAACTCTTTCCTTATCAAAGGAGTTTGTCACAAGAGTTTTGTTACAGTGATGCAAGGTTAACAAATCCAACATTTAGTATAAAAACTGAGGCACTTGGTACTTATCTCCTTTCCCCCTTCAGCAATGACTGGATATTTGAACCTGGATCTCTGATATTTCCCAATATTTTATCCATTACCAACAATAGGCACACAACAGATACTCCCAGCCACAATGAGTCACTTCTCTAAAATTTGTGTTTGCCTTATTGATAGCTCAATCATATTGCACTGTAGCAATTTGTTTGCCACACTATATCTCATGATGGACTAAGCTCTCTAGGTCTAAGCACTTTGTCTTATGCCCTTGGCAGCTAGTAGAGTGACTGTCATGTACTGTCTACAGAGCATATAATGACAGGAACTCAGTCAATTATAAATAAGAATGAAAGACATAAACATATGTTTCTGAAGAGACAAATAGTAAGTTCTAAACATTATCTGTACTTACAGTATAATTGAAGGATGTATCAGCAAGTGTTGCACACTGACGAAATAGTGTGTGCCTGGTAAACATCTCATTCTTAAGGGCATGAAAGCTGAAATAAAAGAAACCATGAAGTTAAAAATATATATTAGGGTAAAGCAAATAAGTATCACCAGGAGCCACATCAAAATTTTTCAATATTACCAAGTAAAAAAGTAAGAATATTAGGAAGAACTTATTATTTCTCCCACTTAAAAGATAACATATTATCCAGCTCAGAAAAAGCATAGAAATCATGTCAATGAGTACTCACTCCTAGCGCCTAGACTGTGGGTTAAAAACATTTCTCACTAAAATGAGCTGGAGCATCTTTCAGAAATGGCTCTTTCTAGATTTAAGGGAATTAATGTGCAACATGAGCACAGGTATTTTATTCTGTTGGAATGAAATCAAAGCCTGCATTAAAACAATATGACAGTCAACAGCAAAGGGCTCTTCAATTTAAGATGGAAGAAATGCAGCATCAAAAACAGTAAGGGGGATTGCAAGATGGCTGACTGAGTGGCGGCACGATAAGAGAGCCTCTCTGAGGAAAAAATAAATAAAAACAACTCAGATGCTGGAATCTGGCAACATGGAGAAAGCCAGACAAAAGGAGAGGAATTCTCATGACCCAGGAAGAAACTGAGGAAAAAGAAAAAGAAAGAAGAAAGAAGAAAAAGAAGCATGGACAGAGGGCTGGAGCTGGGCGAGCCCCGATTGCTGTACTGGCAGGTCTTAGAGTCAGGTGACTCACGATCGAGCTGAGATCGGGGCCCTGCTGAGAGCAGGGGTTGGTGAGCTCCAGACCCTCTGCTAACGGAGGCTCTGAGACAGGGAGTGGAAACAGCCAGTGGAGCTACACGAACTTTGGTGAGTGATGGGAACTGGAATCCCCAAACTAGGAGGACTGGCTGGGCAACATTTTGGAGTTGGGCAGGGATGGCTTGAATCAAAACCCGAGGCAGCGTTCACTGATGACTCCTAGTCCAAAGCAGATTGGTGGGATCTGCTCGGGCAGCGCCACGCCCCTGGTTGAACCCAATAGCCAGGGACGAGGCTTTTCTGGGCCAGTGGCATCCCCAGGGAACACACAGACTTGTTGAAGCATAAACTGGTTGACTGGCATAGGGGGAGGAGCCAGCTCTCAGCATGCAACTCGCAGATCCGCAGCAGACTGCGGGGCGGTACTTCCCTAGCAAGTGCGCTGCAGAAAAACTGTAAGCAATAGGAAAGGCCCAGAGACCTCCTCCACCCACCTGTCTGAAGGGGACTGAAAACATGGGAAGACAGAGAAAGAGCAAAAGGTCCCAACTGCAGAACCAGAGAAAGTGAGTCCAACAGAGATAAATGCAGAGGAGGTTGAGAGCAGGAAACCTGTAATGTCACAGACAACCTCATCTGAAATAAAGAAATACATCCGTGACCTCATTGTTGAATTTAAATCTGAAATTCTAACTCAGGTGAAGCAAGATATAAGAAGATTGATAAAAGAAGTCCTGGGTAATCCTCAAGTAGACACAAATGAAAGAATAGAGGAACCCAGAGAAAGGAGAGAAGCCTTTGATGAAGAATATAAACAAAATCTAGAATATATGAAGCACATCCAAAGAGAATATCAGGAAATTAAAAACTCCATTGAAACCTTGCAAAACCTTTTAACAGAAACTGAGGACAAACTTTCAAAACTTGAAGATAGATTTGCAAAGTATGATCGTGAAAGGAAGGATCTCTTAAAAATAACAAGGAACCAGGAAGCAATGATACAAAGGCTAGAAGATGACAAGAGGATTTATAACCTAAGAATAAAATATGTGATTGAAGATGCAGCAACAAATAAAAATGAAATAAAAAGTCTATTCACAGAAATAATTAAGGAAAACTTCCCAAACATAGGTAACGGAAGTGAAGTTCAGGTAAATGAGGCATATAGAACTCCAGCCAGCTACAACCAAAACAGATCTACACCCAGACATATAATAATCAGGATCCCAGAAATCCATCACAAAAACAGAATATTAAAAGTGGTCAGAGAAAAGAAACAGATTACCTATAAAGGAAAACTCATCAAAATCACAGCAGACTTCTCAATGCAAACCATCAAATCAAGAAGAGTTTGGAGTGAAATATTCCAAACCCTGAAAGAAAATAACCTCCAACCCAGAATGATGTACCCTGCAAAACTGTCTCTCAAAATTAATGGAGAGACAAGATATTTCCACAACAAAGAGGAACTGGGGGAGTTTATGACTACCAATCCAACCCTGCAAAGAATACTGAAGGACATGAGAGAGAGAGAGAAGAAAATCACCAGGGTTCCAGGAATAATGGTAGAAAGGCCTCAAAGAAAGGGGCAGACAGTGGAATCAAGGAGAAAAGTAAACAAATAACAACAGAAAAATAGCATAGCAGAGATAAGTCAGAGAAAATTGGTTATATCATTGTTTTATCTTGACTGATTTTATTTGAATCTGGTATGCTTGAGAGTGTTGAGTCTGAGAGCAGGGGCAACTACTCTGAAGATGACATGACTCAATAGGATACCCATTCTGGTTTGATTGTTAACTGCCTTTGAAGACCTATAATGTCTCCAATGTTTAGATTTTATTAATAGTGTAAAGCAATGCTAAGTTTACATTATATTTGATGATATAGAAAATTTTATTGAAAATAACAAGAGACATCATAGTGACTACCATAGATCACCTAGGGTTCTGTTTTTATATGTTCTTTTCATTTTTTGTGTTTCTCTAGGAATTTGTATTGCTGGCTTGTTTTGATTTGTTTCTCCCTCTAATACAGAAAGGCTAGGTATATGTGTAGAGACTTATACATGTGTAGAACTTCTAAGTAGTTTACGAGAATGAATTATAATTATTGCAAAAAAAAGGAAAATAGAGTATTCTAAAGGATATAACTGCATGTATGTTTGAGTGTGTGCAATTAATAACCATGTTGCTAAAGTTTTAGTTGGATGGATGAGCAAAATGGACTGCAGTCTCACTGTTTGGATGTCCACTTTGTGGACTTTACTTTTGTAACTTGAACAACTGCATCTAAGGGGGAAGTATGTAATTATCAACTAGTGATTTTTTACTGATTACTATTTTTTTTGTTTTGTTTTTGAGATTTTGTATTGTTTCTACCCTCTTTCTGTTTCAAAATTTTTCTTTAAATAAAAAAATTTTTTTAAAAAAAGCAAGAGGAAGAAAAGAAAGTGCTCTAAAAGAGATAACTGTATATATACTTAAGGGTGTAGGATTGATAACCACGTTATTAAGTTTTTGTTGGAATGGTGAACAGAACTGTTTGCAGCCTCATTGTTTGAATGTCCACTTTGTATGCTTTAATTTTGTAACTTGAACAACTATATCCAAGAAGACAATATGTAATGTATCAAATAGTGATTTGTTACTTTTTTTTTTTGAAATTCTGTATTGTTTCTACCCTTTTTTCTGTTTTGCTTCCCCCCCTCTTTAAATAAAATTTAAAAAAAAACAGTAAGGACTACATTTGACTAAAACACTACAAATATATTTACAATTTAGAAAATTCTCAGCCTGTGCCAACTGTAAATGATGCTAACATTAGGATATTCTTTGTTAGGAAAACACACTCTGGAGAGAAACTAAGAGAATTTTTCCTAGTACCTTGGGAGGAATAAAAGAGAACAGGAGTTGTTTGAGGGTAGGCAGCTATAATTCTGTGATAGAGGCCTTGCATGAGGCCATGCATGTAGCCTTGGATCTGATTGAAAGAGTTTTGCCCTAGAATAAATTACTGTACGGTTATGGCGGTGGTCTAATGTGGTGGGAGGCCAAATCGGGGATGTTTACTCTGAGGTCATTTCCTCCTTCCCCTATTACAACTTCCTTTTTCCGTTCCCAGTGCTTGCAAAGAAAATTCCAATCAGCTCCTCACACGTCAGCAATGCCCAGTGACACGTTAGTGGGGTACCCTAAACGCACCCACCCCTCCCTTCAAAGGTTACATATGTCCCATATCCCATATTCTGGTCAAAGGAGAGAGCCCAGCCACCATGGATTGTGTGCTCCTTTCCACGTCCTCACTTCAATAAACCTGTTTGTTTAGTACTTTTACTTCTCTATTGCACCAGCATAAATAAATAAATTTAAATACACTAGTAAAATCACAGCATTCAGTTATGTAAAAGTTTTTCTATAGAGATTGAATGTGTGGCTCACGATCTTCCTCAGTCACCTCAGTAAGAGTCCAAACTAGAGCTGGGATAATCTAGTAAAGACCAGAAAAGGCTAGTTCTATCTAATGGAGTAACTTCCCACAGCACAGAAGGCAGGACTGTAGAATTTTGAGTATGTTAAATCAACAAAAACACAGCTGGTAGGACTTGAAACAGAGAAAGAGGGCTATTGTACTCACAAAGTTCTATAAGCAGGAGACCAACTAATAACACAATTCAGTTGCAAACATGTTATCTTTCATGGAAAAGTAAGCAAAACTCAATGACTAATGCTTTGGGTCTAGAGGCAATGTCTTGAGTCATAGAGAATTATTTCCAGGCTTTGAAACCTAATGAGGTTTGTGATTCTGGATTTCAAAATTGTTAAGACTAAAGATTCATTTTTCTCCCCTTTAAGAATGTCTACAACTGTTATTGACATTTATGTCAATGGAATGGCCACCCCACCATTACATTTGTTTTATAGCTTCACTCTGTTTTATAGCTTCACAAGTCTACAGATGAGAACAATTTTGTTCCAGAATGGTTTATAACCAGAACCTCACTATCTGGCTTAGATCGTGACAATTGGGGCCACTGAATTCAGCACACTTAGATAAGACTTTGGAATTAGTTGTCACTTTATTGGGCTGATACTTCAGAGCAACTCAGGAGGAGGGGACTGCATTTCTCATGTGAGACAGGTATAAATATTTGGGAACCAGAAGATTTACTGGTAAATTTGATATGCCTTCCACCAAAATATCTAGCTTGGAACCTGGGAGGACATTGCCTAACATAATAAAAGGAACTTTACATATGTAAATAGGTTAAGGATTTTGAAGCAAAGTGATTTTTTGGAACTATCTCTGGGTCTAATTTAATTACATGGGTCTTTTAGGAAAGAAGCAGGAGGACCAAAGTAGGTAAAGGAGAAGACCTAGTAGTGAGGGAAGCACAGGCTGGATGGAGACCGGCAGAATTGAAAAGTTGGAAGAGGCAAAGGACCTCACTAGCTGGTATTCCTTAAAAGGAACAGTCCCACCGACACCTCTGATTTGACCATGTCAGAATCATTTTGCACTTCTGACCTCCATAAAGTAGGATAAGCCACTTGTTTCAAGCCACAAGGTTGTAGTAATGTTTTACAATAGGAATAGGCAATAGAAAACAGGCAAGTGAAATGAATAGACTCTTCACAGAAGGAATACAAATAGCCAATAATTGCATGAAGAAATGCTCAACATCACAGGTCATTAATGCAAAATAGGACAACACTGAAATTTCATCTTACCCCAGGAGAATGACCATCCTCAAGAAATCAGATGATAACAAGGGCTGGCAAGGTTGAGGGGGGAAACCCTTCTGCACTGTTGGTGGGAATGGAAACTAGCAGAGTCACTATGGAAACCAGTGTGGAGATTCCCCCAAACGACTGAAGCTAGACTCATCTATTCTCCTTCTAGGTATCATCACTGAAACAGTTAAAGACATTATATTACAGTGACACATACATACCCATATTTATGGTAGCACAATTTACGATAGTTATTAAATCCTGGAAGTAGCCTATATAACCAACAGATGAATGAGTAAAGAAAATGTGATATTTCCACATTTTGGAGTACTACCCTTCCATAAAGAAAGATAAATTTAAGCCATTGGTAGGAAAATGGATATACCTTGAGACCATAATCTTAAGTGAAATAAATCAGAACACAGGCTCTGAATGTTGCTGGTTTCTCTTATGTGAGAAACCCAAATTATAAACTAAGAGTAAAATATAAGATAGATAACAGGAAGCAGGGAGGTAGATGCTTCCCAAGTGGGAATGAGAGGTAGAGGGAGTAGGGGGGGAGGAAGGGAATGAAGAAAGGAAAGATGTGCAGTGTACACAGACCAATCCCACACAAGGAATGCGAACATTAGCTTAAAAGGCATGTGCTGTAAACATGTAGTTAACAAGAATAACTTTATGCCAATCATTTTGTGAAAATTATGAGTTGACACAATTTGTGTTACAATATAACTGAAAAATAAGAAATAGAAAATTCTAATAGACTTTATTGCCTTTAAACAATGAAATAAAATAAGATCAGGAATTGGGGGTCTAGCATTTGCTTAGAATGTACAAAGCCCTGGGTTTGATTCCCTATACCACAAACAAAGAAAAAAGAATCAGTGGCTTAAAATCTGTTCAAGACAACCCATTTAATTTAAAAATGAGTTTTGCAAGCCTTCTAATAACAAATAATTCTCATCTTGTCCCCTAAATCTCTCAGGGCACAGAGAAGAAATTCTACAACTAATATTAAGAAGCCAGTGTAATCATGACACCATCAACAGTGAAGGGTGCTAAGAGAAAGAGAAACAGCCGTTCAGTCTCATTCATGGACGAGCATAGACAGTTCTTCAAATATTATCAGCAAATGGATTTCCAGCTACTTGGAGTAAGGGCTTGGGCCACTATCATCAGAATACAGTGGCTTTAAGAGCAATGCCATGTTCCCTCCTCAAATACTGGGACTCAGAACGCAGAGAGCAGGAATGGAGAAAGGCCAAGAACAGGAAAGCTACTGTTTACCACAAGTCCAGGTCTATTCTGGTTTGACTTGTGTGTTTCTTATGAAGTGTTCACTTTATATAAGATGCAAATGAATGTTTTGTGAACATTCATTTGTTAGTCAACTTTCCACTGCTATATAAAATAGCTAAGAAAATGAATGTGAAGGAAGAAAGATGTATTTTGGCTCATGGTTTCAGAGTTTCTACTCTGTAGTCAGCTGGCTCCACTGGTGCTTGGGCTGCAGAGTTTGTTTTCAGAGCAGAGTGGCTCACCTTGTGACAGTCAGCAGGCAGACAAGGGCAGAGAGGAAGGAACTGGGGATTGGACAGATTTAGTTTTTAAGCACTTACTTCTACTACCTGCTCCCTTCAACTCACTCCTCCTCCTCAGTG
>PVLA01020424.1:0-10280 GCA_004027455.1 Hydrochoerus hydrochaeris
CAGGGTTCTGGGCTGGGGGCCTCCTCTTGCCTCCCTCTCCTGTCATGGCCTTGGCTTCCTCCACGCAGGTGTACAGTGGAGTGCCCAGCCCCCTTCCCTGTCAGCCACGGTTCCTTGATGCACAATGGTGAGGGAACTCTGCCCTCTCCTGCGTGCTCTTGTCACTGAGGTGTAAGCAACGGCTGTGTGTGCTGGCCCCTCCCCACCCAGCCAGCCAAACTTCAGGGGCCTTCACCTGGTTAGTGCTTGCTAGGTGCAGGGAATCAATTTGGGATGGCTCATTGGGTCCTGGCCAGGAGCGCTGCCCAATCCACACAAATCTCATGAATCTGCTTTGGGCAGGAAGCAACCAACCAAAGTCACTGTCACTCCCAGTTCAGGCTCCTCCTGCCAGATTCCAACATGTTGCCCATTTGGTCACACCCTTCTTGTGGGGGGGTCTCATTCCCAGCACTGACTGTGGATTAATGAAGGTCCCTTTGCCAGCTCCATTCTCCATTCTGCTCACCAACCCCCGAATTCAGCGCTGCTGTGCTTCCTGTGAGTGGCGGGGGGAATGAATATGGGCGGCTCCCCTGGTTGGCACAGATCCAGCCCATTGCAAACTTGGCGGGTTGCCGTGAACGAAAATGCTGTGTCCCAAAATTTTTAGCTGTTTCAGTTGTAGTCCCGACATATTTGACGAGCTTTTTTATGTTTTAATTTCTTCCTGTGTCAAGGGGATCCATCTCCCTCTGTCTGGGTCTCTCCAGGGTGTTTTATTCTGGCATATAAATTGTTTCTCCCAGGAGGCTTTGTATTTTGTTGCTCACTGATCAGCCATCTTGACTTCCTCTCCAGTTTTAAGTCTTTATTTTTAGAAGAAGAAACATTTCACATTCTTTTCAAGGAATGTTTGGGGGAGGGATCTAACTTTTAATTGCAACAGCTCTTAGCTGTCAACTTTATCTTCACTTTTGGTTTGCTGAAGATTTGGTCAAAATAAAGAGCTAGGATACCAAAGGTAAATAGAAAGGATAGTAATAGTAATTAGCTTGCTTATTTGGTGCATTTCTGTGAGCCTAACTTTGGTGTGCTTGATATTTAATACTATTTGAAATCTTTAATCCCAGGAATTGGGGTGTAAAGATAATCTTAATTAGAACCAACATCCCAAGAAACATGTTCAATCAATATGGAAAAAAGAGGAATTTTTGTGAAGTATCAGCTACTAAACTTTTAGGGAGCATTTTAGTAAAATATCAACTGTAATAGGTAATTAGGAAACTATATGTTCTGGCAATTAAAATATTTATATGATTTATAGCAGTTTATATCAACAATTGGTTTTCAAAAGATACAATGCATTAAAATTTTATTAACACTGAAGCTTAATTGCAAGTAATTTTTTAAATTACAGCGATTCAGATCTTTCAGAGTATTATGCTCTGCACATAATACATTCTAGAGGATCTTTCTTTATGTTTCCACTCCTAGATACCACTGGTAGCAAATTTAGGGCCTGAGTGGCCCTGAGGAATCCCAAATGCTGAAAAGCATTTCCTATGATCTCTCTTATAAATGGAAATCAGGACCAGGGATATAGCTCAGTGGCACAGTGCCTGCTTGACAGCTGTAAGATGGTGAGTTTGATCCCTGGTACTAAATTAAGTAAATTGAAATCAGTGTAGTTTCCTCTTCTCAGAAAACAGTGTTGGTGGATCATAGCAAATTTAAAAGGGTAAGATTGTTCGGAGTCTGTATAATTTTTCTCTATCCTTCCATCCTGTAGGGAATTAAAATAGTAAAGCTGAGCTAAGAAAATCAGCTTGTATGTTTTCAATGCATCTTAATTTCAAATTACAGTTTGGGAAGACAAACTGTTTTGTGCCTGTGTGCACTAAATTACAAGACCTATGCTGTCTTGGTGGAATCACCTCACTGTGGCTATATTCCAGTAAGCGCTGGCCTTCTCCTCACTAGCATTTCTAAGAACAATGTTACCGCTTAGGCCAAAGATAAATGGAAAAGATAAAAGCATTTCTACTAATTGCAGTAAACAATTCAAGAAAGCATAAAGCAAATGATACATGTTCCCCAAAAAAGCAGACTGCTAAGGAATAGCTGTCCAAAAGGAACAGTTATTCCTCCTAAAAGCACAGTTTAGAATCATTCAGTCACCAGTTATCTAGTCATTGAGTGTTAGAAACTGAAAATCCATAAGCATGAAATTGCATTCTCTTCAGAAACTGTAAGATGGGAAATGTTAGAATATGCAGTACATATTACAGACAGGAAATATTTGAAAGTAAACTAGGCAAAATTCTCTCTTGCATTTTATTACCTCCTGAATGGAAGTAAACACTTCTGGATTTATTAACCTAAAAAATACATTTAAAAAGGGAGATATATGCTTTTAAAAATCATTTTTATGCTTTCCTTTATATTTTATTATTTTATTTTATTTTTGGTACCGGGGATCAAACTCATGACCACGCGCTTGCCAGACAGGCGCTTATGCCGCTGAACTAAATCCACAGCCCTATGCTTTCCTTTTTAAAAGGAAAAATATTGGTTTATTAAACAGCTTGATCTAGACATAAAAAATGATGATATTCTCTTTATCACTGAATATTTTGAGGTAAAGTTGGACAGTTTCCTTGAAAATGCTGTAAGTTTGGAAGTCTACATTACAGAGAATGTCTTTCATATCTAGGATGATTAGTGGTGGTGTCTAACTATAGACTATCTTTGAACTCTAACACCAGACTTACTAAAAATAATGGGTGCTGTGGACACCGGTAGTCCCAGCTACTGGGTAGGGGGTGAAGAGTGGTGAGGCAGTGGGGTGAGGTAGGAGGATCCTGTGGGCCCAGGAGTTTGGAGGTGTTTATATAACAATACTCATCTTTTATCAGACTAGTGATGTCTTTTAAAAAGTTACTTAGAAAATCAGCCAATGAAAGTGAATATTAATTATTTTTGTGACAAATTTTAATTTCTTACAAAAAGAAATTTTAATTTATTTTCTTTTATTAATTGAATTAATATTCAATTTTATCTTATGGAAATACAATAGTAATGTATCAAATAATTGACAGGCACCTACAGTCTATAAAATACTTGAACTTGTGGTTTCAAATGCTAAAATGATAGGTCTCTTTATTGCATTGGTTTAACATTGGCTTTTGAGATGGTTTCATTGTTAATTGAGTCATGCCGTAGTAAGACAGCAGATTTAAAAATGTAATTTATGCCTGTCTTTCAACTCATTGCTCATTTTAAGGTTATAAAGTAGTCTAATTTTACATATTATTTTTCAGCAGTATTAGGATGATCAAAGTAACAGCTGTTGCTGAAAGTTTCTTTGGGGACTTGAGTGATTTAAAATAATGTGCCTAAAATACCAGTCTTCCCTCTAATAGTTATGATCCTCTAGGCAGGCTCTACATCCATCTTTCAAAAAGAGAAATAAGTTAATGTTTTTATGTGCCTTTTTAGCTGTGTCTAACAATTTTATTTATATTTTAAGTGAGCTGATGAGAAGAAAATATTGTTCATGTTAACTATTGAGTTTTAAAGAAAACTTAAAATTAATGTCATGTTTTTTTTCACTGTTAAAACAAACCTCTGAGATTTTACCCTCAGGCTTTGACAGCTAATAATTAACAAGGGTTTGAAGAATGCTCTTACCTCCATTTCCCTCTTGAGAACTTTGTAAGTTTTGCATGTAAATGCAAACAAAAATTTTAAGGCTTTTGATCTTGGGGATTTGATCAAATCTTCAAATCTCGAGAGCAAATTTATGGATTACAGGTTAAAACAAGTACACATACAAAAGCATGACAAATTTACAGTAAATATGTGTTATTGATCCCAAACAAGAATATGATGGATTTATATTTTTCAAAGACATTCTAGTCTGAGTCACAAAAAACAAATAAAAATAAATGTCACTGGGATGGGTCAGAGTAGGAGGAAGGTGGCGGAAGTCTATTGATTACATTCATATTCATATTCATTTATATGCAAATGAAAGAACTCAGTACACTCAAAGGCTTCATTTACTATAATCCTTAAAAAAAAACAAAACCCAATCAAAAAAACTTGTTCTAAGCAGAATGAAATTCAATTCTAATCAGACCTGGGTCACCAGGGAACTGATATCCCAAAGGCCTTTTTGTTTCCCTTGTGTAAAGATCTGAGGGAGCTGGTATTTAACTGTGGGAGCACAGGAAGACTCTTGCTAAGCAAGACAATAACCAGGGTTTGGGAATTACTATAGGGGCAAGTAGTGATTGTCATTCTGATAGACAATCTATGCATTCTCTTTCCCAGTTGGTAGCAAATTGACCTGGTCATCCCAGGTTCAAGTGTCATTGATTGACATGGACAAAGAAAGGTGTGAAACTACTTGACATTTCACTCAACCAGCATTTTAGTCGTATTACTAATCAGTCTTTTTTTCCCTTTATTTTGTTCACAGTTGAGTAGCAGTAGCTTGCGGGGACAGATCACCTAGTTTGTATCTGATAGAGACTCTCAGAAGAAAAAAAGTTCTTTCATAATCTTATATAAGCATTTTCACATTCCACAACTATTAAGAGAAGGTGACTAAACTATAGCAAGTACTAAAATGATCAGAACTGGATGCAGTTGTTTCTAAGAGGAAGATGATCCTGTTTCTTTAGTACCATATAATAAATTATTGCATTTGTACACATTTTAAATACTGAGGAAAGTGACATTTAATGCGAGATGGTTTCTCTTTGGATATCTCCCATGAAATCTCTACAAATCTGCTTATGTGAAACTTGAGAAATTAATTTCACTATAAAAACCTTGTGAAAAGATTACATCTGTTCCTATGCTACACAGATACTTTTGTTGCCTTCTCTGAGCCTTGATGCCTAAACTGAAGTGAAGACTTTCCCTGGCTCAGTGGTGGCAGAAAAATGATGAAAAATCTGATAATATGATTTTTAGGGAAATGAAAAGCCAATTGAGAATAATATTTGGAAAAAAGCCAAGAAAGGAAATAGGGAGAATCCTTAGTGAGATGGTAATCACACACTGGTTTGGGTACATAGGTACCACCTATGGAACTACACAGACTTTGGTCTCAAGTTCTATAACCACTTTTCTGAATGATATGACAGATTATACTTATAGAACAAAACAGAAAAGAGCTCATATATTTTTTATTTGCCTAGCTACACATATATCACCAGTTTTCCACAATGTACATATCAAGTCCTATTGACTTTCATTGTAAATTGTCACTGAAAGAAAATTTCTTGCCAAAAAAAAAAAAATACTAGCCACAGTATTTGAAAGCATAGGAACCTGAGAATATAGCTCAGCAGCATAAGTGCCTGACAAGTGCAAGGTCCTGAGTTCAATTATTGATATAAAAAAAAACCCCACAGTTGAAAGGGTATAATTCCATATGATACTGGAATAAAGAAAGGTTACAAGACAAAAAAGCCCCAAAACAAAAACAAAAAAACTTTCTCCAAAAAGTTCAGTCGACAGTCATTTTGAGCTTTCTTTCTTTCTTTCTTTCTTTCTTTCTTTCTTTCTTTCTTTCTTTCTTTCTTTCTTTTTCTTTCTATCTGTCTTTCTTTCTTTTTCTTCCTTCTCTTCCTCCTTTTTTATGCTGGCACATAGGCATTCCTAATAATTTTACCAATGAAATATTGAAATCTCTTAGAGGAATCTATTAGAAATGTGGAAATTAAAGAGTACACATAGATACACAGGCTAGCAGTCAACATTGAATACATAAGTAGTTTATGACTGACTGATGAGCCTCGTATGTATAGGATGAGATTACTTAAATGTCACGCTAAAGATTTAGGCCAAATATGGACTTTATTTTATTTATTTATTTATTTATTTATTTTTTTTTTTTTTTGCAGTACCAGGGATTGAACTCAGAAACTCACTCTTGCCAGGCAAGCGCTTACATCACTGAGCTAAATCCCCAGCCCCTATATGGGCTTTCTTTACACATCCCAATCATTTACTCCATGAAAAAATGTTTTTCTGAGGAAGGAACTTCTCATGCCATTTTTCCTTGAAACTAGCAGTCAAAAACCATTCAGAAAATTTTAGGTCCTTCAATTTCTCTTGTACAGATGAAGACATGTACAGTGGTGCCTTGGTCCATCAATTCAATTTGTTCCAAGATTATAGAAAAGATAACTACATTTGTATTTGTGTGGGAAAGATGGCTGGGATGTGTTCATCACCCAGAGCTCATAAACAAAAACAAAATTTTGTCAAATGCTTCTGTTTGTGAACCAAATTGTTTGCAAAATATACAAACATTACAAGAATTGCAAAGATATAATCAAGCAAGAATGCAGAATAAAAGTTTAATTGACCAGTGAGTCTTAATTTTGGGAATATAGAGGGTCTCTAATATGACTTTTTGTAATTTAAGAAATCCAATGAATTAAGAGTGAATGGACAGCAGTCTAGACAATGTGAGGTTATAAATTATTAGTAATTGACAATTTATTAGCAATATCCTTTTGTGTTTGATTATTTTTTTTTTTTTAGTTAACTTCTATTATAAGGGAACATCTTTAGTACACTTAGAATCAATGGAGTGGAGGCAGTCACTTTCTTGTACCCATTTAATTTAATACAGCACCATATCCTATGAGTATTCCTCCTTCCATGGTCCTAAGAGAGGTAGAAAATGAAACAGCAAAAACCAAAGAGATCTCTGATGCTTTGAGTGATAGCACTAGCATGATTTTCAGTCACCGTCACCCTACTACCACCTCATTAAGGGTTCATAAATATGCACTACATGTCATACAGATAATCAGAAACAGAGTGAATTCTGGGACAAGCATGTGAGTTGAGATGGCACGGCACTCTCAGTCATTCCTGTCAATCACACCTAGAGATTGAAGGGGAGGCACCTGGATTGAAGTGCATATCCTTTCACTTCAGAAAGCCTGGTTTATTGGGGGCTGTGGCTTCTTCTGTGTGCTGTGACATGGTTTTCTGTCACCCTAACTCTAGTTTTCTGTCTGTGCCATATCTTTGTTCACACTGACTTGCCCTGAGCACAATGTCCTGTGATCTTAAATAAAGGTAGCTGCTTGCCACTTGGTAATTCTTTGCTCATTGTATACAAGATCCTAGACTATACCTGTCCACTACAAGGTAACATCTTCCTATTGGTAGAACTGCTCTATACCAGGGCCCATTTTGAGGCACTGTTATTTCCACTAGTTCTTGTTGTTTTCATTCTTCCTTGAGAAGAATGAAATGACACAAGGAATGTCCTAGATAAAGTCTACTACCTTGGATTGAGTCAAAGAACAAAGACTACTATGACCAGATAAATAGTAAGTAAGAAACAATCTTTTTGAAGACTTGAGATTTGTAAAGAGTTGTTTATTATTACTAAATAATATAGTAAAAACTGATGGATATGCCTAACACAAATAAAATGTTTTAAATGTTTAAGTAAAATTTCTCTGTGATCTTCAGTACTCACTCATTCACAAATCTTTATTAGGTATACACTGTATGTACAATAGGTATAATATGTTGCAAATACTAAGTCTTGAAAATACAGTACCTTATGAATCTTCCAGGGTAGTGAGGGAGAGAAATAAGAGCTAGAGAAAAAAAAAAGTAAAATTAAAGTAACTGTACAAAATTTTAATTAAGGAGATAAGGTGCCGTGAGGGGATCTATTTTAGAAAACGTGATAATGAAAGATCTTATTAAGAACTTGATATTTAGCTGTTGTGCAGTGATGGCCACCTATAATCCCAGCTATTAAGGAAACTGAGGCAAGAAAATTGAAAGTTTGAAGCCAGCCTGGGCAGCACAGCAAGACCTTGTCTCAAAAATAAAAATAAAAAAGAGTTGAGGATGAAGGAGCAAAATAAAAGAGATGATGATAAGAAACAGTGAGATGCAGGGAGACAGACTTTGTGGAGATGGGAAAGGTATCTGGGGATGGAGAAAGATGAGAGAGAAGAGAGAGAACAAGTAAAAAGGATCAAGGTACAATTTGTGTTTGTACCAATTCCCCAAATACATTTAATTATGTATCGCAAACATGCTAATTAGAATAATAGTTGAGGATGTAGATCAGTGGCAGAGTACTTGAGTAGCATCTATGAGGCTGTAAATTCAATCCCCAGAACCCCCTTGACTCCCATTAAAAATTGGTATTTAAACAAAGACTTAAAGAATGAGAAACTGGCCATATGAAAAGCACTCCAAGTTAGGGAACAGCAAACACAAATCCTCTGTGCATCTGTTCAACTTTCAGCTTGACTATTAGCTAGAAGATGTTAGTACTCTGACAGATTCTATTGTAAATTACAGTAAGTCCCCAATTTAGGAATGTGAGAGTTTCAAACTTCCACAGATAGGAATAGACCTTGCATTAGGAACATTCCTGGATACAAATAGGAAGTAGTTCACATGGCTTCTGGACATTGTCACAATTGTGCTACTGTGAGATTAATGTACAGCATAATAGTGTTCAATAGTACAGTGCTCAATCAGAGTCCAGGGTGTCGAAAACCAAGAGGTGATGTGGATGGTACTGCTAGGAAGTGCAAAGCAATCAATGTACAACATGTTATATATTTGTGTCAAAGATATATAAGATTCTGCTGCATTTATGAACGAATCCAACTTACGAATATTCTCCCAGAAGAGAACCCATTTGTAAGTCTGGGACTTACTGTATTTTAGGAGTTAAATTTAAGGATTTAAAGTTAGTTTTTTAGAAATACATGACACTGCACTACTTTCTTTAAACAGAACAGAATTAAACAGATCTTGTGTGATTGTAATATGATGGGCATAGGAACATGGAGAGGATAATCGTTGCAAGTATACGTATCAGAATGAATGGTTACTTTATCAAAATTCTTGTTCTCCCAAGAGTATTCTGGGGCAGATTTAACAGAGTTCAAAATCATATTACTGAAGAAATACCGTGGAGTGTCAACTCTATCAAAAAATCCCATGCCAGTGTAGACCTGCACTTTCAGGGGTTATCTCCTAACTGGTTTGGGAGGAGTAGGCCACTGTTTCACTGATGTTATGCTAGATATTAATCATCTAATCATGTCACAGAAATGCTTCCAGTGGAATCCTGTACATCTTGTATTTGCAGCAAAGCTAGAGAAATGGCTAGATGTCTAACCTGATTTCCAAATTCTGGGCTCTTCTTATGTACACACTGACATGAATCTGTGGAGACAGAGGACTCTCACAGCCACCTGTGCATTCTGGGAGAACCACAGAAAAAGCAATTAAGTTCATTGCAATTTAGATAACTTTCCCCAAAGTGCCATTCCTCCCTACCCTTCACTTTCCCTAAGGCAAAATGTGCAGGAAAACAATTCTTGATTGAGTGTCTTTAAACTCTGAATTCTGCATTTCTGTGATACCTAACTGGACAAGTACATTTAGAAATAAAATTCAAAGCTGCATTGGGAAGACAGCCAACTCTTTGCCCATTGCACCTGGTCGTTTAAAAGATAATTTAATGTAAGGCAAAGAAGGCATTGGGAGTGTTCTCTCTCAAAGGTGAAAAATGCTTTTATGTTTTACAGACATAATCTAAAGACACCGGTATACAATTTATATGTATAATTCCCCAATTTGATGTAGTAGTTAAACTGTTTTATCTGGCCTTTGCAGTGATAGAAAACACTCCTATATAGCTTCAATATAGCAATAACTTAAAACAGAAATAGAATATAACAGATAAAATTGCATAATGCTCTCATGATGGCGATTTGAGAAACAATTGCTACATTCCATAAACAGGGAAAATGCCTGCATACCTCTTAGAAGAAGCCATTATAGTCTAATTAGGAATGCAGGTAAATACACCTAACCACTCTGATTTTTCATTTGGTAAATGAATTCAAAGGACAATTTTAAAATACAGTTAATACTTAACTAAATAGTGCACTTTCTCTCTCTTTAGCAAAATGAATGTGAAAGATAATAGTTTATAAACCATTTTCCAAGCTAAGATGCTAGTTATCACAAACTGATTATGACTTGCAGGAAGAGTGTTAAAATTGAAAAAGAGGAATACCAACATAAATGTGCTAGGGAATAAAAGTGCTAATTAAGCCAGCTTTAAATTGGCTGTCAAATGTCAGTATAAATCCTCAGATGAAAGCCCTATGTATAAATCATCTAAAATCTAGGGCATTTAAAATGTGTCATGTTTGAGTGACTTTGAAAGATAATATGTACTAAAAAAAAATTACGGATGTTCAATTAAAGCA
>PVLA01020425.1:0-10128 GCA_004027455.1 Hydrochoerus hydrochaeris
TGATGTTATGGGGTGGAACACTCTATAGACATTTACTAAGTCCATTAGCTCAAAAGTTTGATTTAGTTCTAATATTTCATTATTGATTTTTGTCTAGTTGATGTCTTTTTGTGATGGCAGGATATTGAGGTCTCCCAATGCAATTGAATAAATGCTTATTTGATTTTTCACATCCATTAATAATTGTTTTATGTATCTGGGTGCACTAATATTTGTGGCTTATATATTTATGATTTTTATCTCTTCCTCTTGGGTTGTTCCCTTTACCAAGATGTGGTGACCTTCTTTATCTCTCTTAATCAGTCTTAGCTTAAAATCCACATTCTCTGCAAATACAGTAGCAACCCTTGCTTTTTTTCTGGATTCCTGTTGCATGGACTATTTTTTTCCTCCTTTAATTTTCAGTTTATGAATTTCTTTTTGGATTAAATGTGTTTCTTGTATACAGCATATTGTTGAAACTTGCTTCTTGATCCAGTCTTCCATTCTGTGTCTTTTGACCAGTGAATTGAGACCATTGACATTAATGGTTAAAACTGATATGTAAGAGCTGGGAATTTAGCTCAGGAGCATAAGTGCCTGCCTGGCAAATGTGAGGCCATGAGTTCAATCCCCAGTACAAAAAAAACCTGATATATATTGATTTATCCTTGTCATGTTATTTTCATATTATTTATTTCCCCAAATTTTATTTTTTTTTCTCTTCCCTCTAATTGTTTTCCTTTCTTAGTGGATTCTTTTTGTTGGGGTTCATGGAGCTATAGTCCTCTCATTATCTCTTTCTAGAGTATCTTTCAGAAGATTTTGGAGTGCTGGCTTTGTGATTGTAAATTTCCTCAGATTTTCTTTGTCATGGAAGCCTCTTAATTCTCCCTCAGCTTTGAAAGATAGTTTTGTGGGATACATCAGTCTGGGTTGCAAATTGTTTTCCTTTAAAACTTGGAGTACTTCACTCCAAGCTTTCCTTGACTTGAGAGTTTGTGCTAAGAAGTCAGCTGTAATTCTGATGAGCTCTCCTTTATAAGTGATTCATTCTTTTTCCCTAACAGTTTTGAAAATTCTATTCTTGTGTTGAATTTCTAGAATCTTGCCTATGCTATGCCTGGATATATATTTTTGTTGATCATTGCTAATTGGAGTTCTCTATGCCTCACTTATTTGTATGTCAAATTCTTTTACTCTACTAGGAAAGTTTTCTGTCATGATTTCTGTAAACATGTTTTTAATGTCATTTGGGGTATCTCCTACTTGTTCATTGACTCCAATTAATCTTAAGTTATTCTCCTTTCTCCCATCTAGCAGCTGCTGGATTTATTTCTCATATTCCCTTCCTAGTTTTGAGCAATCTTCCTTTTCTTGGTCAGTAACTGCAACCTTGCCTTCAGTTTCTGAGATACTGTTCTCACATTGGCCTAATGTGCTTCAGATACTTTCAATGGAGTTTTTATTCTTCTGGATATCTGCTTGAATCTGCTTTATGGATACCATTTGCTCCCTATGTTGTGCTTCCATAATTTGCTTAAGCTCATCTATTTTTTGTCTGTGTCTGCTCTAACATTTCTAAGCATGGTATGTACTTTGGTAATCTCTATAGTTATTTGAGAGATTATATTTTTTAATTTTTTTATTTGAAGAAAAATTTGAAGCAGAAAGAGAGTAGAAATAATACAAAATTTCAAAAACAAAACAAAATAAAACAAAAATAGTAACCAGGAAGAAATCACTAGTTGATAATTACATATTTTCCTTTTAAAAGTAGTTGTTCAAGTTACAAAAGTAAATCCTACAAAGTGGACATTTAAACAGTGAGACTGCAAAACCAGTTCTATTCATCTATCCAACAAAAACTTAGTAATATGGTTATCAATCCTACACACTTAAACATACATGTAGTTATAACCTTTAGAATACTTTCTTCTCCTCTCTTTTTTCTTTACAATAACTATAATCCATTCTCATAAACTACTTAGAAGTTCTACACATGTATGAGTTTCTACATGTATACCTAGCCTTTCTGTATTAGAGGGAGAAACAAATCGAGTCAACAATACAAATTCCTAGAGAAACACAAAATGAAAATGACATATAAAACCACAATACTAGGTGATCTACAGTAGTTACTATGATGTCTCTTGTTATTTTCAATAAAATTGTCTATATCATCAAATATAGTATAATTAAACAGCATTGCATTACACTATTAATAAAAACTAAAGGTTGGACTCATTATAGGACTTCAAAGGCAGTTAATAATCAAACCAGAATGGGTATCCTGTTGAATTTTGTCATCTTCAGAGTAGTTGTTTCTACTCTCAGACTTGATACTCTCAGGCATACCAGATTCAAATAAAATCAGTGAAAATGAAACAGCAGTATTACCAACCTTCTCTGCCTAATCTCTGCTATGCTATTTTTCTGTCACTGTTGTTTCTTTACTTTTCTCCTTCATCCCACTGTCTGCCCCTTTCTTTGAGGCCTTTCTGCTATTGTTCCTGGAATCCTGGTGATTTTCTTCTCTCTCTCTAGAATGTCCTTCAATGTTCTCTACAGGATTGGATTGGTGGTCATGAACTCCCCCAGTTCCACTTTGTCATGGAAATACCTTGTCTCTCCATTAATTTTGAGAGACAGTTTTACAGGATACATCAATCTGGATTGGAGGTTATTTTCTTTCAGGGTTTGGAATATTTCACCCCAAGCTCTTCTTGATTTGATGGTTTGTATCAAGAAGTCTGCTGTGATTTTGATGAGTTTTCCTTTATAGGTAATCTGTTTCTTTTCTCTGACCACTTCTAATATTCTGTTCTTGTGATGGATTTCTGGGATGCTGATTATTATATGTCTGGGTGTAGATCTGTTTTGGTTGTAGCTGGCTGGAGTTCTGTATGCCTCATTTATCTGAACTTCACTTCCGTTACCTATGTTTGGGAAGTTTTCCTTAATTATTTCTGTGACTAGCCTTTTTATTTCATTTGTATTTTTTGCTGCATCTTTGCTCACACTTTTTATTCTTAGGTTATAAATTTTCTTATTGTCTTCTAGCCTTTGTATCATTGCTTCCTGGTTCCTTATTATTTTTAAGGGATCCTTCCTTTCATGATCATACACGGCAAATCTATCTTCAAGTTTTGAAAGTTTGTCTTTAGTTTCTGTTAAAAGGTTTTGCTAGCTTTTGATGGAGTTTTTAATTTCCTGATATTCTCTTTGGATCTGTTTCATGTATTCTAGATTTTGTTTATATTCTTCGTCAAAGGCTTCTCTCCTTTCTCTGGGTTCCTCCATTCTTTCATTTGTGTCTACTTGAGGATTACCCAGGATTTCTTTTATTAATCTTCTTATATCTTGCTTCACCTGAGTTAGAGTTTCAGATTTAAATTCATTGATGAGGTCACAGAAGTATTTCTTTATTTCCAGTGAGGCCATGTCTGATATTACGTGTTTGCTGCCCTCAACCTCCTCTGCATTTACCTCTACTGGACTCATTTTCTCTGGTTCAGTGGTTGGAGGCCTTTTGCTGTTTCTCTGTCTTGTCATGTTTCCAGCCTCCTTCATATGGGTGGGTGGTGGAGGTCTCTGGGCCCTTTGCACTGCCCACAGTTTTTCTGCAGCACACTGGCTAGGGAAGTGCCACCTCCTCCAGTCCACTGCAGATCTGTGAGGTACACTCTGTGTGCCAGTCCCTCCCCCTATGTCAGTCACCCAGTGGATGCTTCAGCACATTTGTGTGTTCCCTGGGGATGCCACTGTCTCAGTACAGCCTCATCCCCAGCTATTGGGTTACAACCAGGGGTCTGGCCCAGCCCAAGCAGATCCCACCAATATACTTTGGAACAGGAGCCATCAACTGATGCTGCCTCAGGTTTTGATTCTAGTCTCCCCTGCCCAACTCCAAAATGTCATCTAGCTGGTCATCTCCACTCTGAGAAATCCAGTTCCCATCACTTGCCAAAGTTAGCACAGCTCGACTCGCTGTTTCCACTCTCCGCAACATGGCCTCCTCCAGCCGAGGGTCTCGAGCTCACCCCATTCTTGGCACAGCTGTGACTTCAGCTCAATTGTGAGTCATCTGACTCTAAGATGTGCCTGGTACAGTGACTGGAGCTTGCCCAGCTCCAGCCCTCCATCCACACTTCTTCATCTTCTTTTTTTTTCTTTTTTTTTTTTCCTCAGTTCCTTCCTGGGTCATGAGAATCCCACTCCTTTTGTCTGGCTTTCTCCATGTTGTTAGATTCTAGCATCTGAATTGTTTTCTTTTCAGAGAGGCTCTCTTATTGTGCTGCCACTCAGTTGGCCATCTTGGATCTAGAGATTATTTTTGATTTCATGTTTTCCAAAGCCTAATTCAATTGCTTTGTTACCATTTCAGAGAGCTCTAGTAGGGGGGTCTTGGATTTTCCAACCTCTTTTGCCCCTAGGTTTTCCTTTGGTGAACTGGGTCTCTGAGGTTGTGTCTTATTTAAGTGTCTTTTGGGATCTCTTCAATGAAATGCAAAACACTTGTATACAGGATATAAGAGAACAGTATATCATTTCTATCCTCGGGGGTTAAGATTCAAAATGAATTAAAGTGAAAATGGAAAATTTGGAAAGGTAAAAGAGATTACAAGTAGGTTGGATGACATATATGGATCCCACCAACATAGCAAAACTGGTGTATAAAACTGAAGGAAAAGAGACCTGGGAGAGATAAAAGATAGAACACAACAAAATAACACCAACAAGGAGGTTAGTAACCACACTAACACTCAAAAAAAAGAGAGAAATAAAAAACAATCTGAATAGAACAAACAAGAAAAACAAAAACAACAAAACAAAACAAAAATAAATAGGCCACTTCCAGGTTTGTTCTGGACTTCCTAGTAAACAGACTATGGTGACAGTATCCCAAATCAAGCCACTGTATCCTTGCAAGCCAGGAGTTGCTTTATGACCATTAGAGTTTTCTGGCACAATAGAGAAACAGAATATTTTAAAAAATGAAAGTGGCCTTTTTAGTTAAAGGATGTGGAGAGGAGCCCACAAATCACAATGGATTTCTCCTCTGACTGGATATGAGGGTGGGGGATATATGTGACCTCTGACCAGATGTGATGCTTGCAGTAGGTATTTATGATGTGTGAGGATCTGACTGCATTTATCTTCATGTGCACAGGGAAAGGAAGGAGCAAATTGTAATTGGAGAAAAAGGAGGAAGTGGCTGTCAGGGAAAGCATTCTTGTTTTGACCTTCTACCACATTAGTCTAGTGCCATAATGTCCTGTAACTCATTCTAGGGCAAAACACTTTCATTCCAATTTCTCTATTATTAGGAAAGTTCCAAGACTCTTTTTTACTACTTTCTGCTGGAAGGGGGCAACATATTGGGGTTTAGAGGGTTGGCAGGATGATGGTTGATGCCCATGTAGAAGCCGGTACCAGTTGTTTCAGCCAGGACAAGGAGGTTGTCATTGGTGAATGCTCATATCCTTAATTGGAGAAATACAATGACAAAATGCTATGAGGAGTCAGGCCACCATCATCATTAAAAGACACAGCAGTGGTAGAAACAAAGATGCCCTTGACTGGAATGTGTTGTTTGATCAGGGCCATGTGAGGAAGAACCTGAAGAATAATCATGGCATTGGGAAGAGTGAAGTTATGGGTGGCAATTATTCCCCCACCTGAAAGAGTAAAAGTAAAAAGTGTAAGTAGGACTTGACCTTGGTCTAAGGATTGTGCTAAAGAGACCAGGAAGCATGAGAAATGTGGAATCACATGTGGGAAATTATACAGTAGGGGTAGGAGGGCTGCAGCTGCATCACTCTGTGAGACAAGAACCCAGACACACAGGGCTCTCATGTTTAACTAAACAGAAGAACATTGAGAGAACAAAGATAGTTGCTATATATGACAGCATGAAAACAATTTTATGTGTAATATGGGAGTCTTTAGGAAAGGCTGCCAGAGTCTTACAGCAAAAACAATAACTAGTAGAATATAAGGGATCAGGAGCCAAATAGGATGACAAAACACAGCTTAATCTGAAAGTTGTGGCTGTGGGTCCTTGGTGAGATGGAGATGGGTGGGAAATAGGAGATGTGATGAACACTCAGGATGTTTAGATTCAAGGACATCTAAGGTTAGGAGGGTACTGTTTAGCTTGGGTGATGTGGAACGAGGATGGCAATCTAGTGATCTTGACCACTGGTGGAGTTGTGAAGAAGACCAAATAAGGGCCACTCCACTTTGGTTGCAGTAGTGTTGACTGATTTGAGAAATAAAGGCTTGACCATTATCTGGCTGGATACTCTGAGCAAATCGTGGAATGACTTCTTGTAACATGACTTTAGTAACCATGTTGGCAGACTCCTTGGTTGTGGGCAAGGCTTCTGTCCTTCCTGAAAAGTACAGACAAATGTAAGAAGATACTTTAAGAGTTTTGTCACAGGGCATGTATACAAATTCTACCTGTCAGTCTTGACCAGGGGTTTGGCTGCAAAATGGATGAGTAGGAAAGAAACAGAGTGGTATGTATTCCTGAGGAGAAGTTTTAACACAGAGATCATAGGTACGAGTAATCTGAATGACATTAGCTCTTAGAAAAGGCTGTGTGACTACAGAGGTTAAGAGCCTCTATGGGGCCTATCATCCCACATGGAAACTGTTGTGTAAGTTAGTGATGATGTCTAAGGCCTGCTGATCTGGGAGAACATGTTTTGATCCCTGGAAAATCCATCCCTGAGTGTTTTGTTTGTAACCTGGTGTATGAAGTAAGCTTTACCTAAAAGGGATGTGGGATAGGTTGGTATTCCTAGAAAGTGACAGGAAGAAAAAGAGACTTTGAAACCTGCATGGACTGGGGCCTGTTTGAAGAGGCTATGTAGACTGGCCATCAACACCTACTACCAATACTGAGAATTTAATATATCATCTTGAAAACACAGGAAGAACAATCTACCTGGCCTCCTTGTCTATAAATACAGAGAGTGTCTTACCTGAGACCTCATGTGAGATTTAGGGTTCTGAGAAGTATACCTCAGTAGGAGCTGTGGGCCCCAAACTCCTTCAGTCTTCATCAGCAAGTCCAAGTACAATAGCCAGTGATGAATCTGGGGATGACAAGATCTCTTGTGAGGGCAAGGAGTTAGAGGATGGCTTACTCACTCTCTAGTGGCTAAAGAAGTCACTCTTTTAATGGTCCTTGAGATTGCAGAGTGGACAGGGCCCCAGAAGAACTTGTGAGTTGGGGCATTCCCTTGCCCAGTGTCCTTTCTTGTCACACTGGAAGCATCATCTGGGGAGTGGCTTGGGCAGCACTGCCTTGTTTCAGTTTACCTGTCTTATGAGCCCCAAGTGTCACTGCTAAAATATCAGATTGATATTTAGCAAGTTTCCTCTTGAGTTTTATCTCTGTTGTTGAAAACACAAAAAGCCATTTTAAGAAAAATCTCCCTGTTAGATTTGAGTGTCATGTTTTGCCCTTTGTCTTGGGATATGACCCACAGCAGGAGATATCTGACTCCTCCAAGGTCCTTGGTCACAAGACATCTTGTCCTCTGTGCTGGCTCCTTTGAGGTCCCAGCCCTGTCTGACTGCCTGTAATATTTTTAACTGACTCAGCTACTTGTAACATTTTCCCTCTGAAGAAGCAACGCAAACTGCTATGAGGGGTAATGGTTGATGATTGATCTGGCTTTTTTAGGCTGAAGGGGTTGAAGTTTTTGAATGGCAGTCAGGGATACTCGGCAAAGATTTTAACTAATGGCCCTCAGTACATAGCAAGCATTTTCATCTTGGGTAGGCTAAGTCTAGAAGAGACAAAAGCAAAGAATCAATTAACTATTCAGGGACAAATAATAGAAGCAACAGGAAAATTAAGAGCATGGTTCTATTAATGGCTTCCCATAAGATGAATAAGTTCAGGGAATTTTGAAACTGAAATGTCATTGATTTTGTCATACAACTATTTAGGTTTTACAAGTACATAAGTATGTCTTGTGTTGTTAGAATGTCCAGTGTCATTTGGTTTTGGAAGATGGATTTTTTTAAATTAATTTTACCTTTTTTATTTAGGAAAGAGATGTGCTGTGATGTCATTTGATGCTTTTTGAGTATAGTTAGTTATGGTCTCAACATGCATCATATAACCGTTTTTTGGAAAATATCTGGTGGATCCCAGTAAATGGAATCTAAATGTAATTCAGTATGTTTGTTATTGTTGTTATCTGCATGATGCCTCGGGATTTGGCACCTTCTAGGCAAGAACAAACTTTAATCAAAGCATATATAATCACAGTATATATACCAACAAATGTATAATCAAAGCATGATTGGGCTGACGGGGCTGATGGCTACATCTAGAAAGTGTTTCTAAGTTATAGCAATTGTAACCATTGGTTCTTAGATCCTCTTGTTGATGGACATTACATAAACTTTTATTTAAAAATTATCATTTGGGGAAGATCCACCAGGAGCCCACCCTGCCACCGGGAACTCAGCTCAAACCAGCCTCAGGTGTAGGCTCCCCAGGAACTCCACCAAGGGCCCGCCCTGCCACCTGGAACTCAGCACAAGCCCGCCTCAGGGCAAGGCTCTGCAAAACCTCCCCCGTGGGCACACCCTGCCACTAGGAAAATTGAGGAGGCCTTCCCAAGACTGAAAACTGCCCTGGACTGCTATAGATGGACCTGCCCTCCCACCTGGAACATCAGAAGATCTCAGTGGGATCCCGTTAGTGTGAGAAAATTTGGAACTTTGCTCCCAGGTGGTGAACTTTGGACTACACCAGATTGACTGTATCAATGCGGTTAGTATACCCCTAAAATAGAGGTGTACAGGGGATAATTAGGGCCAATAGTAAAACCCCCTCCAACTAACTGTAAGACTTTGGTGTGTCTGAAGAGTGTGTATGATCCCCTTCTACACATAGAAAACACCAGGCAGAGTGAAAATGACAAAACAAAAAACCAAAATGCAGTCTCAAACATATAGTTCACCAGAAGCAAATATAGGAGACAATGAAATAGAGGACCCCAAAAGTAACATACCAGGAATCTCTGAAAAGATAGCCAGTGAAATAAAAACACAACTGCATCAGGCTATAGAGGAAATCAAATTAGAAGTAGTCTCCCATGTAAAGATAGAAATAACAACTTTAGTAAAGGAGTTGTTGAATGCAGCTAAAGAAGAACTAGAGAAAAAAGTACATGAGCATGGGAAACTGATTGAAACTTTGAATGAACAATATAGAAAAAAAGCAGAATTCATGAAACAAACTCAAAGAGACATCCAAGAAACAAAAAATTCTATTGAAAGCATACAAAACTGCCTAAAGGAAACTGAGGATAGGATTTTGGACCTTGAGGACAGGATCACAGTTAGTTATCAGGAAAGGATAGAACTTTTAAAAATAACAAAGCAGCATGAAATGACAATCCAGAAGCTTCTTGATGATGCAAGAGTAACAATATAAGAATAATGGGCAGTAGTGAAGATACAGGAGTCCAGACAAAGGACTTACATATTTACAAAAATAATAGCAGAAAATTTCCCAAACATGGGGAAAGAATCTGATATCCAGATAAGTGAGGCATATAGAACACCAAACAGTCACGATCAACATAAATCTACACCCAGACACATAATAATTAAGATCTCAGACACACAGCATAAAAACAGAATATTAAAAGCTGTCAGAGAAAAGACACTACTCACCTATCAAGGAAAGTCCATTAGAATCATGGCAGACTTTTCAGCAAAAACCCTCAAGTCAAGAAGATGTTGGAGTGAGGTATTTCAAGCCCTGAAATAAAACAATCTTCAACCCAGACTGATGTACCCAGAAAAAGTTTCATTCAAACTTAATGGAGAAACAAGATACTTCCATGACAAAGAACAACTGAAGAAATTCATGTTCACCAAACCAACCCTAGAAAGAGTACTGAAAGACATACTAGACAGAGATAAAAATGACCACAATCCCCAAAACAACAACAGAAAGAAACCACCAGGTAGGATAAGCAATTAAATAAGAGGAAAAGCAGAAAGAAACAACTGGAACATAACATGGCAAAGTCAAGCCAGTACATATCAGTGCTATCCATAAATATAAATGGCCTCAATTCACCTATAAAAAGAAATAGATTGACA